>BDGG01000013.1:1161910-1202052 GCA_001949185.1 Ramazzottius varieornatus | reverse complement strand
ACCCTCGCACCTTTGGAACAGCGCGAACTCTTTGATGACGGAAAGTAGCTCCCTTGTCCGAGGTTTCTTGGCTGACAAGTCTTCCCAGTCGATATCAGGACAGTTAAAGTCATTTACCAGAATCATGTTTCTTCGGAGGTAAGGTGGAATCTTCTCCAGGGAGCACCGAAGTTTTGCAAAGACTTCCATGTCGTATCCTGGAGCATATAGGACACCAACCAGCGCGACCATCTTCATCCCCACAACCTTTACCCACATGAGCTCTAGTCCTTCCACTTCATACTCAGTAGCTCTCAGCGTGTGAAGATCCTTCTGGACTATGATAGCGACGCCACCACCACCCTCCTTTCGACAACCAGCTCGGTCTTTCCTATGGACTTTGTACTTCTCCAAATCAGCAATCAACGTATCCGTAACGCTGTCATCGGCCCATGTTTCGACGAAGGCACCTATGTCCACCTTTCCTCTTTCCGTCCACGCTTTCAGCTCTTCCGACTTCGACTTGATCCCGTTCAGGTTAGCGTACCGAAAGATCAGCTGCTTCCCCATTTCCCCGTCGGTGTTTCCTCGTACGTTGGACATTTCTGTAAGCGAGGACAACTCAGGCAGCCACAGGCATACGGCGCCGCAAAATCAACAGGTGGTTCGGTTGATTGGAGCTACTTACAGGATGGTGCAGCTCCGGCTAGCCCGATAGCCTTCCAGAGTTCGCCACACCAGATTGATCCTCAGAAATAGATGGGTTCTACCCCCAAGGAATCTATCTGGATACTCTGGGGCCACCCAAGCGGGAAGACGATTGATTAATTTCGGCTGTTGAACGGCAAGCTTCTTCATGACTGTCTCGAGTTCCAGACAGTAGTAGCCCGCATTGATCGTTTTGCCCGGTGGAAGAGAGTCGTAGTGCACGAGGCCGCGAGAACTCCACCACACAGCGACCATGACTTTCTTTTGATGGAGTTCTGGCTTCGGAATTTCCTGTAGCTCTTCCCCCTCGTCCAACCACTGCCGCTTTCGCTTACGGTTGTTGTACAGGATCCATTTCTCATCACAAGTAATAATGCGATCCGAAATCGATTCTTTCTTGTTGCGGATCAGGTGACAAAGAAAAGCCATAAATCTGAATTCTTTTTGGAGTGCGCCAAGTGAGTGAGGCACCCACTTTTCCAGTTTTCTTACCTTCCCCAGGTCATGTAAATGTTCAGTGATGGTACGAGGAGATACACCGAAGTGTCTCGATAATTGCACAGTAGTCTGGGAAGGATCGGATTCGACGAGCGTTTTCAGTACTTCGTTGTCCACTTTCAGCTTTGGTCGTCCGTGGGGACGATCTTCGAGGGAAAAATCTTCAGAACGGAAGCGTCCAAACCAGCGACCTACCGTCATCTTGTCAGCAGTTTCTTCCCCAAATACGTGGTTTACTTCTTTGACGGTCAAAGATGCGCTGGTGCCTCGGCGAAATTCATACTTCAAAACCACTCGTAGTTTCGCTTTATTCATGATCCAAAGAAAAGTCTTCTCGCTCCGCGCCGAAGCAACCGGCTCACAAAAGTAAACTACCAGACGAAGGTAGACACTTGTAGGAATGACTGAAAAAAAAGTTCAAGACGAAAGGAAGTGGGGGAGCAGAGATGCGTATATTTGTATTCGAAGTGTTTTCAGGAGTAACAAGTCACACTTCCGCACCTGATCTAAGGATCGGACTTCGCACTGTGCCACACGAACCTTGGTTGGGAATGTTGCGCTTACTAGACTGCTCCTGTCCGGCATCGGCTACCTTGGTATCAAAACTTCCGTTCTTCTTGCGTCACTCGGCTACACCATCAGTCCGCCATGCCACTTCTTCCCGCTCTTCCATCTGTTCTAATCGGCATCCGCTTGGACAGACGTTAGCCTAGCGATCGACCAAGTCGTCGCCATTTACTTCCCTCTTCGATACACACAGTGGCGGACTACCAAGGTTTCCCTCGCACTGGTTGCAGCTGCGTGGATGATTTCGCTCATTGTAATCTTGATTCCGTCGACCGGTTCCACAATGATTTATGCGCCGCTACCCGACGGAGGTTGCGTCACTAGACCACGCAACGCTTCCGAACGGTTATGGACGTACCTTTATGTTATCATTCCTTACTGTATTGTCGGGGTTCTGTCAGCGGGCAATCGCTGCAACGGCATTCCGGTACCTTCATCCAAGGGCTATCTCTCGTGGACCGATTTTACCGGTCAGCCAGCTGGTTGCTCTTATCAAACAACGACGTACAATACGGAAACGCTTGGTCGTGGCTAAAGCTATGGCGGCGTCACTTTTGCGGTGCTTGGTGTTCACTCTACCTTTGACCATTTTGAACTCGAGCTTTCCTACCCCTTTTGTGAAATACCCTTCCTTGGCTAGCTGGTTGCGGCTACTACCGTTAACTCAGTATGCAGGGAACCCGGTAAGATTATTTCCGAGAAATCATTTTAGTGAACCTCAACCACGCAATACTTCTTTTGGTTTCAGCTGATGTTCTTTCCTGTCAGCACAGTATACAAAGCTGGATTAAGATCTCATATGGTATCCGTCACCAAGTCAGCAGCACAGAGAAAAGATGCCTCGAAATCTGGGAACGGTGTTGAAATCCAAGATAGTGCGCCAGCCAATGATCATGCGTTTGGCGACAAGACCGCCCCAAAAAGCTTCATTCCTTTGTGGTCAAACTCAATATTGTCCAACTCTCCCTCGAAAATCACGTATCCATATGCGCAGCTCTTTCGAATGACGCCAGTTTATGTTTTCGCGGAGAAAAATTCAACGAGCTCGCTCCTATAGCAGTCTACGTTTCATACTTTCCATTAAGGTGCTTCAGATTCACCCACAGCTCTGGAAACGGAATGCAAGCAAACCGTTCAAGATCACTCAAAGGTCATTTAGAGCAACCGGTTTAGACTTCGGAAAAACCGCTTGTGGAACAAGCTCACTCAAATATTCGTGGTGATCCGAAATACCCGTTTGTTCCAAATCCAAGAACACGTTGCTTTCCTAAATATCTTTAATGCCATGGGGAGGACGCTGGACATAGATACTGGACACATGAGTTGCGACAAAATAGAACGCCAAGAACAGAGGTGTTACAATAGCGGTCAAAATTCGAAACACAGGGTGAGTGCGCCCGTCCCCATGACGTACGTACTTTACAATCAACAATGAGTCATCTTTGATAACATCCATGCCTTAGGCCAAGTGTATACGGACTCGCTGGCGATAAATTGTTGTTCTCGCCGCTGCATTTCGCCGGCATCCCATATTCCGGTTGACGGGCTGCACCTGCCGGTACGGATGCAGTGATTCCAGTGGACAGCTGGGCAAATCGACCAACTGTTTCAGTGTCCAGTGTCCATTGTCCACTGTTTCAGTTTCAGTTTCAGTGTCCAGACATTTCAAGAGACGTCATAAAGTAACATGAAAACAGGACCACCCCAACTGGCGTGTTTGACTGAGGGTCTAGAAACTAGGCTACAATATTGCATCAGGCGCAAATGCATGGATCAGCTGATTGGCTGTCTACATCGGCTACAACAGGGTTTGCATCCGCAGTGTTTTAAACGTCTTGATTGACCGATCTAGCAGCGTTACTATGTAAAGCACAAAATCCCAGACGGAGCAGACAAAACATTCAAAAGGAACTTGAAGACTATATGGGTCTTTCGTTTCAAATCAAGGCTAGACGTTTGTTGGTTGATTGATGACATGTAACCACTGCTTTCCGTTTGCTTAGCAGTAGACTACGGCTCAGATCCACAGCCAATCAGCATGTGGAGGCATGGCCCACAAGTAAGCGCGGGGCTGATCTTTGGATAAGCTTGTAACCCTGACCTTAACTAGTTTCATGTTACTATTCATGTCCTCTCCAGCAATCTCTACCATTGTCCCGCGGTACTCACTCCTCGTTGCTACTGGCGCAGGTGCTCTTTCTAACTCGTTCAGCGAGGATCCTTGCGGTTACTCGTTGTTCCCCGTGGTGACGCATTGATAACAGTACAAACCGGTGTGATATCCGAGTGAAAGCTCCCCGGAAGCTGGGAAAATACTTCAACGGCAAACCAAAATCTCGGAAGCGCAGTCAACCAGTTGATTATTTCCTGAAGGTGTTTTGACGTACATGTTAAATAAGTCGTCTGCAAATCCTCACGCGAGATCTAATCTGGATGGTTCCAGACACACACCCTTTTTGCACCAAGACAGAATTGTCCGTTCATACGTCGTGCTCCACTCTACCGGTCTCGTTGAATCTCGTCAGCTATTCTAAAAAACTTCCTTGCAGTTCATGGACCACCTTTTCCAAGCTCGTGAAATTGTGGCTAATCAGAGTCTCGCTTTTCTCTTATCCCGCAACGTCTTGGAGAAACTTCCCTCCTGCTAAAATTCTTGGGTCCTAATTTGATCACCACACCCGTCCATGGTACTTGCAACTGCTCCAAGCTTAACAGCGAGCCGCAGGCGAGCCAATTCTTGTATTCGCTGTTTTGTTTGTATTCACAGAAGCCGTATCACAGTCCCTTACAAACACAAATTAAAATACAACGTTAAAATACCAGTTAGGTTCGGCTTACCGGTATATACAGTAGGTTACGGTAGAACAGCAGAGAATGGCTCAACGACCGAACCAATGCCAGCTTCCAGCATCTCTACAGAACTTGCTACCAGTATGTATAGTCAAAAAAGCCGCAAAACCCTGGTGCGCAGAATACCGCACGAACCAGATTCTAGGTCCAAAAGTTAAATCTGCAGCTTTTCCGAGACCCGACCGTCTCGACATCGAATTAAGATCAAAGTCGCTCTGATATTTGCAGCAGGTTCAATTTTTTTGCTGACTGCTGTGACGCCAAGGCCCAGTTAGCCGCTCCGTGATTACGGAGTAACTGGAAGGTCTGGGGTTGGAGGATCAGTTGGCGGAGAAGGCGCTGGAGGAGATGGCGCTAGGGGAGATGGCGCTAGGGGAGATAGCGCTGGGGGAAATGGCGCTGGGGGTTCAGTGGTTGGAGCAGTGGAAAATGATGCGTCATCTGTTGGCTCATCTGTTGGCTCATCCGTTGGATCAGGTTCCGGTGGTAGACTGGCAATCCTTTCATCCTCTTTTTTCTTGGCTACTATATCCTGCATCGCAGGCGTCACACCCCATACCTCCACTTCGCAAAGCATGATGGTGGCGCTGTCCGAAGTGGCCGTTGGCTGAATTGTGATGATGTAGCCGTTCAGACCCAGCGGTTGATTCTGCTGGCTCCTTACATCGCAGACCACCGACGTTTCGATCACGCTACTATCCGACGACTGCAGCGTCCCGCAAAACTGGCCGATAGCTTCGTCCATGGTCTCTCTGACGTCCACCCGTAGCGCCGTGGGGAATGACCCGAAGATTGATACACGGTATATGGAAGCGTTGGCGGGAAGTGTCAAGTTCCATGATGGATTCTTGGTCGTGCTGAGGCACATGGTCGGGCGCGCATTCTTGATACCGTCGACTGTGACGCCCTTAGTCGCCACCTCCGTCTCAGCAATCTTGAGATCACCTTCGCTAGCGTTGACACCTGCAACGAGGTGGAAAGCGAGGTTGCGATAGCTGACGTCACCGGATTTCGGGTTGAGGTAACATGCGCGACTTATGACACGGAGAGCTCGAAGCTTGATGGCGACGGAAAAGGTTGTGATGTTGCGAGCTTGGATCTTAACGTAGCGGGCGTGGTTATACGGTGCGGAGATCTTCATCTGGTAGTTCGTCGCACCTACACATACAAACGAGTAACTGCCAAGTGAAAAGTATGCATGGACAATGCTGCACTCGTAACGCACCTGCTTCGATGAGCCTCACTTCTGGACCAGTTTGCTTGAATTCTACCAGCGAGATATTGTTCGATGTTGACAGATTCAGTCCTTCGATCTCGGAGTCGGCCAGGTCGAGCTCGATATAGTCCAGATAATACGTACCGATGAGGTCCACGATTATGTACGGGTTTGCTTCGTAGTCGGTGGAGAAGGTTGTGTCCGGTTGGTAGTCGACGAGGTGGTGACTGAGAGAGGAGCCAAGAGTCGTGCTGGAAAGGACGGGTTTCTTGATGGCGCGGTCGATGCGATCGGTGCAATTGCGACCCCATACTTGAAGTTCGCAGATGACGAGACTTTTCGGGGTGGCGGTTGTAAGCGAAACGTTAACGTATCGCCCATAGATGGTGCCGTTCTCACACTTCACTGGAACGGGCGTGGTGGTGATCGACGAAAACGCTGTGATATTCGCGCAGATGGGATCCCTAAAAAAGGGAGAAAACGTAAAAAGCGGTTGCCTAGTCTGATGCGAAAAAGTAAACCTTTGCATTGTGAAAAAAACGGGGATAGGCAAACAAACTCGACCTGATCATATTTCCAAGTGGCGCAGGCTTCCAGCCAATAGTGCCGAAATGTGCGCCACTTGGGAAAACGATCTGGTCGAATTTATTCCCCGAGCTTCCAAGTATCGAACCGAAGGAGTAAATGAGCTCGACACCAGAAATCAATATTGCGAAGTTTTCACATACCCGGCAAGAGTCGGGTTGTTGTTAGATACCAATATGGTTAACACATCGGCATCGTCATACAACGATGGGTTGATGTGCAACGATGCTCCACTAACCGCGCTCTCCTGAGCGAGGTCTACCGCCATCCACGGAGCACCTTCCACACCAGACGCTTGGCACGAGCTGTCATTGAACTTGTCAGGATCATATGCTAGACTAGTATTACCATCCACAGCCAAGAATGCAAAGTAATTTGCCTTGGGCAACGGCGTCTGCGTTTGGAACAACCTCGATATCTGCTTGGTCGTCTGGTATTCGGCTAGGTTCTCATATGGTGAAGACGACGAACCTTGTATCGACACGGAGCAGATGTACAGTTCCACACGGTCACTTCCCCGGAACTGCAGTATCATGTACCGTCCCACCACTTGAGCAGCGCACTTGACGGACAGAATTTGTCTGCGGAGGACTTTCGAGTTGTATTGGTGAAAGCATATATCGTTGCCAGCCTTCTCCGGGTCTCTGTGATTTGTGATGAGCACGTTCAAATTGGAGTTAGCTAAATCCTCCCCAATTCCTGAAAAGCCCAAAGTTGGTCAGAATCAAAAGGTGTGCACGCGAAACAATCTGAGCTCGGCAAACAAACTCGTCCAGATCGTTTTCGCAAGTAGCGCGTGATCTCAGTATCGCCGAAGACGTGCGCCACTTCGGAAAACGCTCTAGCCGGATTTGTTTGCGTGCTCCCTGTCAACTCTGCGTAGGCTTACCGAAATCCAAGGTGACGTTTTCCACAGCCGTGGGTGTGTGGAAGTCGACGAGCATATACGGATATGTGCTTCGCATCGTCGAGTGGCATTGTAGCGATTTATTTTTCCAGTTGGCGCCCGTTGGCCACGATTTTGCCACCCATGTCAGATGCGGATCCCACGTGCTGAGCTGAAATGGGTAGTCAAGCGCCAGGTTCTTGTCGTCAAGACGTGGACATCGGAGGGGCTCGGCACTCCACCGGCCGTCAATATCGCATGTGGCGGTAACAGGGTCTGGTTGTTGGACCTGCTGGTAAATGCACGTGTACGTGACGTTGTCAGAGGGGTAGCTGAACTTGCGACCGGTCCGCCGAACATCACTGGAATGGCCTGGGTCACCGCAGTAGATGGGACAGTCCGGAACGATGGGTGCCGATGGGAAGTCGGGGTCGTCCTGGCCATGACGGTAGTCACACTCTTCGAGAAACGTGTAAGGATTGCTACAGCGGACGTTGGATATCAATGGTCGCACACCCCAGCCTTCTGGAAAGCACAAAAGTTGTGAACCACCCGTAGAAAATCGTACAAATCCGGTCCATTGACCTGGCGACGGGATCAAGATGGAAACTGAACTATTGGCGAGCTGTGCATATGACACGAGCACTTACTTCCGTGCTTCCAGCAATTACCAGGATATATTGTAGGGGACATGCCCATTTTTCAAAATAAGCTTACCGGGCTTGGGATTTCGGACTAGCCAATGTAAGTCGAAATCGGGATCCCGTTCATATCCCGTCACGAAGGTGCTGTTAGGTAGCGGCTGCGCTCCTCCACACCGACCTTGTATTCGGTCGTATAGAAAACTCTGGTTGTTGGGGATATACACGTTGTGCTCCTCAAAGCACTCGCGAAAGGATTTGAACTTTGAAACTTTCGGTATTTTCGTGACATTCACCCGGCTGATTGGAGCAGGTGTTACGGGCGCCGTCCCTCGGTTGTCGGCTGCGTCAGCTTCAGCATTCGCCTTTGCGTCCGCCTCTGCTTGTGCCATGGCCATTGCTTTGTAGTCAACGGTCAAGCGCAAGCCTTTCAGCATATTCAGTCCCGGAACCTTGTCCGACCCTAGAGACACCGTAGAAAAGTTCGAGAAAGAAAAGAGTATGCAGTACGACGCGATCGCTGTACTAACTGGAGTACGGTACTCTGCAACCGAACAGTTCGAACTTCAGGTTGAGCTCGGTCCCTCGTAAGTCGATCTTGATGTACCGGGCCAAGGCAATAGGAGGTACCAGTTCAACTCGTTTGTCCCTGCCATTTCCCAATTGCCGGTTCTTGGACAAATCACCGTAGAGCGTCCACTTTTCCGCTGTCAAGGCGTAGCTCAAGTTGAACCGCCGCCATTTGGTCAATGTACCCATCCCGCTGATGTGAATTGCGGTGACGGTATATAGGTACTTCAGGTCCACCTTCACGTTCGGTTTCTGGTCACTGTCATTAGCCACCCACGCACCATAACCTGCGGACGATTAGCATTCGTAGATTGAACACTTGAGGACAGTAGAATTAACAGAACTAATTACCTACTGAAAGAAGTCGGGAGTCGAGCGATAGCTGGGGAATTCCGTAGAATGTCGGATATTCTTTTGTTCCGTTTCTCATTGATGAGACAACTATGTGATGCGTACTCCCGTTCCTCGCGATACCCAACGGCGCATTACACCAATCCTTCACTTCACGACCAATCAGCTCGAAGCGGAAGGAGCATCCCATGTCATGCTGAAAGCGTATTTGCCTGGAACCGAAGCCGTTGACCGCAATGTACAGTGGCTCGTTGGCTAGCTTCATGGTGAAGGCGGTGGTCACGCCTTCGTCCTTGTCTGGAGAAAGAACTGTCCCGTTGACATGGAGGTAATTCTCAGACCGACCATCCCAACTGGCGTAGATCTTGACATCGCTGAGTTTCGTCGAGGAGATCGTGAGCGGATTTCCGCCCAGAACAATGCCAGTGAGCAAGACGGACTTTTGGAGGTTGACTCGAACACTGGCAAAGTCACAGGTTGAGGTTTCGAAGTAGGTTTTCTCGGTAAGGGAATCGGAAGATTTTTGGGATAGCTTGTTGACGTAGTAGTTGTACTTCCTGGTCGCAGACATTAAATAACTACAGACAAACAATATGGTGAGATTCCAGACCAGGTGTACAGTACTGCAAGTTGCATCCAGATTCAATGAGCCCAGTTACTAAATTACTATCTTGCCAACATCGTCAAGATATTTGGTTGCTCAAAAGTTTTGCTCGAATTGGGCCTACACGCGCCTGGCCTAAGTCTTGGAATGGACAAAAGTCTTGGCAAGTGGTTTCCGAAACAGCGGCTCCGCCAGCTGTGTTCGCTTACAGTTGAAACAGAACCGGTTCGCTAGCTGTGTTTGCCACTGCGCGAACTGCATCCTTCAGACTTTCCTCGGTATACTTCCGGCGTTTCTTGCTCTTAGAACCTTCTGACATTTGCCAAGCTCAAGTTACTCAAGACTGGAAGAAAAACTCAACAAAGAATGCGACAGAATTTCAAATGATACTGGAGTGACTGAACAATAAAAAGCGCATTGCGAAATTCTGACTTCATGACGTCACACGACCAGTTTCTGTTCCGATACAACATTCTTTGTGTTAAAATGCCGCCGGGCCGTGCTGCCAAGACTTTTGTTCATGCCAAGACTTAGGCCAGGCGCGTGTACAGTACTTGGAGGTAGACGGCGTTCCAATCGGGCATCCGTACAAATTCCATCGAAGACATTCCGACACCGGGTAACTCTCGTACCTCGACCCGGTATAGTTCCTTATTTCGATCTTTACTAACCGTCCAATCACTGGCGGTTTTAACTCCACGTTGAACGGGTTATTAATGTCTCGGCCAACGGTTCTGTTCTTTAGGTCTATCTCGACTATCTTCTCCTTGTCAGCCCAGCTGGTTCTGGCAATCACAGTAATGTTGTTTGGCCAGCAAGTCGGGTTACCCTCCGACGCGCTGTCCGTGGCCGTATCGGTCTCTGGTGGAGGTACAGCCACTGCCATAATGACCAGTTTGTGAATGACATGGACTTGCAAAAGATCCACCATGACCCACTCAAAGTCGTCGTGGGACTTTAGCGTCAGCTCCAGCTCCGCCAGTTTCGGCGCTGCGATCCAACCATTACCTACAACGCAAGAGGAAATTCTTGTTTAAAAAGTCTTCATCATACAGTGAACGTGTTTGCGCACCTCCGATGTGACTTTGCCACGGTTCATGGTCTGGTCTGCTGCTCGAAGCATAGATCTGCCGCTTACTGAACTTTCGACTCTCGAACAAGTAGCGGCTGCTTGTAGTACAGTTCTCTCCAACCTTTGGTGGCTCTTCGGGTACTTCCCTCACCCACATCGATGTATACCTCGGTCGATCTAGCCCGAGTCCCGCTGTCCAGAAACTGTACTTCTCCTTGACGGGACTTCGCGAAATTAAATTACCGTAAACGCTAGCCGGTTTGGCATTCACGTTCATTCCATACACCGAGTTCCCCTCCGTCCAGTTCGAGAAATGCGGTACCATCAAGGTAAAACCAGATTTTGCATTTTCTGGGTTCTTGAACACGTCTTCGACCGAACCCAGTTGAAGTATTTTGATATTTCTAGAAATTCTAGAACTAATCAACGACTCCGTTTTGGGTAGTCGAAAATGCCCCCCACCGCCATCAGGAACTTGATCGTTCACATCGATCCGCAAATCAAACGATCGACCGGGGAACCTTTGTGTCAGATCATCGGCGTACGCCAGTATCGTGTACGTGCTGGTCAGGCTATGGTTGAAAATGTTGTACTCCAGCGCCGTTGTTTTGTTCAGATATGTGTCGAAAGTGTTGTTGAAGATCAAGTTCCAGCCCGGATCGGTGTAATCCATGTCGCAGTATATGGGCATGAGGACTCCGTCAGCCATGATTTGGTAGTACCCTGTGGGCGCGTCGTGGCCCCGTGTCTTGTAGTAGTCGTAGTAGGCCTTACAGCTGAACATTCGATTGGCGCCGAAGAGGTCATTGCGTCCGCGAAGGCTACATGCTGCGTCATTTTCGATGGGCGTCCAGCCTAGTTCGGAGATGGGTGTCCAGCGACCGAAGGTCGGTTCGAACATTTCGAACACTGTAGGTTCCGTTACAGTGCTTTTACTGGTAACGGCGTCCGTTACTTGCAGCTGGAGTCCGGGAATCTTGTCTCTGGTGAGATCGGGGTCTCGGCCCGCCGTGGTGCACATTATGTACAGGGGAGCTGTCCCATTTCGACAGCCCGTCGACTTGTGTTTGCCTGACCGTTTGGGGTCCGTAAAGCTACATCCTCGCAGCGAGTCTTCTTCACCGTTACAAGTGAAATCCCATGGGAAATACGAAGTATTACGCGAATACGGATATATTCCGGACAGTTTGGTACCTGGAGAGCAAAGCAAACTTACAGTGGCTACACAAACAATGCATATTACAATGAAAGTAAGAACTCAAGAAATTCGAAAGAACGGTACCGTTATATTCTGAACGGTCATACTGAAAGTATAGCTAAGTCGGAAGAGACTTGTGCCTAGTGCTTAGAAATAAAGGGTGTACAGCCGTATACCATATGATCTTTCAAACGTCATGTTGAAGCTTTTGCACACGACCTGTCCAATCTTCCTTCTTTCCGCACCTATGGTGGAAGCACAGGCTGGAAACCATTTGCTGTGGTCGTGCCCGTGGTGCGGTTCGCCCTCATGCCCATGATCGGGCCCAAAAATTTCCAGAAAACCATACGTCCCGCCGGTCAGGCGAATACTGTCACCTAAAGGATAAAAAGTCGAAGTGCGTACAAATCGAAACTGCAACTCTGAGCTTTCAACCAACATTGATGAATAGTTAGAGCACCGTCACACTTCACCCACCTCTACACGATGTGGGATTGGTTTTGCACGGGCAGAAGAACCTCATATTCGTCGTGTTACAGTCTGCTTCCTTGTCGGCAAGGTTGAGAAAACCATTGTAGTTGGATGTCTGGCACTTCTCTTCGCACAATATCCGGTGGCTGTAATCCACGCCCAGATTGAGTAATCGAATCTGATTTCCGATAGACATATGCATATCGTCAACAACCATCCCATCTTGACAAAGAGTATTGGTTTTCCACAAAAGAGGGAAGTAATACACAATCGGCAACATGCTGAACGATCAAAACTACATATCCGCAGAATAGATACGAGGTTTCAGTACCCTGACGCCGCAAAACATGACGAAGTAAGCCTCAGTTGGAAAAGCTTCACGAAGATGAAGAAGGCCGAAATTACCGCGGAAAAAAGAACCTTGTTTGACACGACCTAATTACTGTTTGGAAATTATTTCCACATTCAGCAACCGAAACGATGATTTTACACGATTCGAGTTCGACGTGAATGGATATTATACTTATGACCTACTATGACTACTGCTATGGGATTGTGTCTGCTGTATGTACATAATGCACACTCTACAGTGAGAATGATACCGTGTGAGATGGAAACGTACAGTGCTCTGTTTCTGGATCGGTACCAGTATCCGAGCAACTTTGGATTATAGTGCCGTTGAACTTCGATAGGGGTTGTACATGTAAGAGATAAAACCGAGAACCCTTGGTTCAACTCTGACGGGGGAATTTCCGTCCAAAGCCATTGTTTATTCTTTCTGACGCGTAACAAGTTCGATCAACTTTTGACTTTCAACATAATGCTTTTCAATTCGGTCAAAAGGTTTAGGATCCAGATCAACAAAGCTTCCAGCAAAATAAAATCTTAAGTCAGGCTTCGACTCGACAATTCTCTGTGAACAGTCAAGCCCCAAAGAGCTCACATTCTCATCGGGCGAAATGCTTCGGAATGTCAGAAAAACGGAACAATCTTTCACTGTGGCTGCCGCCAAATAGTCTCTACAGTTCAAAAGCTGACTTTTCTCTTTGTCATTCACACCAAGCTCTTCCATACTTTCCCCAGTCCAGAACGGCGCAGTCCCGTAGTCAGGTCCGTCTATTCCCAACTTCCTCCTCAAACCCGGTTCCTTCTCAAGCTTCTTGTATATCTCTTGGTATTGGGGGTAGAGCAGCTCGATGTCAGTCTCACAAGTCTTTTGCGCTTCGAGAAGTGCGCCAAGAATGGAGCCGGCATCCAGAAGGTCCGAGGATGTACCGGTCTTTCGGTTCAAGGGAGCGTCCTTCAGTTCTGGTTGCTTGAGAGCAGTGATGACCAGGTCGAGCAAGCAGTCGACCTTGTCCGGAATGTCTGCTGGAAGTAGCTTCGCCATGACTGCGTCGAGGTTTTCTTTACCGGGATTCCGAGTGTCAAACTGCGCGACACCGTTGATGAAGATCTTGAAGTTATTCTGAGGGTGGGCGATTAGCGTGTGAAGAGCTGCCTGAATGGACCGTAGGGCAAAGGAGTCACAGTCATGTTGTCGGCACAGTGCACAGCTAAGACTTAAAGGACTTTGCTGTCGGACATACGATACTACAACCATGTCCAAACCATCTGCATGACGTATAGGACACGACGTGACAATCGCATCACAACTCTGACGTCAAACGTACTATTCCGCAACTTCCGACTTGAGCTTCAATCAACCCACATTATGATATTTTTGAAAAGTTTCTTGACTTACCTTCATTCTGTCGTGATTCCCCGAGAAGAGATCCATCGGATCGTACTCGTTGGACGTCCGAATGATTCCCTCCTGGACTTTCATGATCTGTTTCAGCCTATACTTGCTCATGTTCTTCCGTGCAGGATGGACGCCATCGCCAGCAGGCAACACGCCTTCCTTTGGTTTGATCTCCACGCTGAACGTCACTGCCTCCGAAGACATGCTACTCGTCAAGAAGCACAGATCCCTCATTAGAATGGCTTCTTTATGGAAAGAATATTGCTCAGTCATTCTTCGAGCATCTCGAGCAGCCGTGTCAGGGAAGAACAGGGCAGTGTTGTCAGGTAGGGGGATGACTTGCATCTTAGGAATCCATTCGGATCGAGGCAGCATCGGGCGAATGACATGGTCGACGTAGCTAACGAGGCTTCTCATGCTGCTTGCGGCTTCGGAGAAGGAGGGTCGTCCGCCGAGAGGTTTAGGTGGTCGGATTTTGCGCAGCCGTAGCACGAGGCGAGATTTGGGGGATACGAGAACGAGGGACGAGTTACCTTCGCCGCGATATTCCCATGGCATGCCTTCTTCAATCGTGTCCATCCCTGGGAAAAGAGAATCAGATAAAGTCCCATCTTTTACTCCATACATCCATTCCATATCGGCGGAAGGTTGAGTTCTGAGCTGGGAGATAATGCAAGGGCGTAAGAAACCGAATTTATGGATTTTGCTCGTCCAGTGAACTTTACCTCCAGCTGCTTCCTGATGGGATCCGCGATGAACGTTTTCTTCCTCATCTTTGAGGATTCGTCCAGCCTTCATGTGTAACGCAGAGCACGCCAGAAACCACTGGAATGGCAAGGGACAACCGTACAACCACAAACGGAAATGTCAGAGATCTGGAGGAAAGACAACTGACAAGCTGAAAAATGAATTTCAACAGTCAGCCTAACCGTGCTTTCCGGATGAAGCGCTGCGTGACGTCCCACCAGTTAACGATATATTGTGATGCTTCTTGAACTTCGCGAATTACGTAATCGTACGCGTGAAGTTAAACCCCGGTCGGGTGACTATACGCTACCAACCTCCGGGGAATATTCCGCGTGTATCATGACGTATTTCGCGAAGTTGAAGAAGCTTTACAGTATTCGTGACCGAGTTACATCACTTCCGGTAATGTGCGATTCCAGTCAACTTCCGGGTTCGCTTGTCGGAACTCGGCGCACGCACTGCTTTCGACTGAGAATTCTACATCTTCTATCAACCCAAAAATTACACGAAGAGGATCACCAATACCGATTAACGTCATTAGAGTGTGAAAACAATATAATTATGAAAACATAAAGGATGATACAGCGACGATTTGGAAGAAAAATCCGCAAACAGAGAATGAAGCATCGTGTGGAGATGAGAGCCTATCATGTTATCTTCGCTAATAAAATTTCAGTGATGAAAACAAGCTTCTAATAGTCTGTTCCTCGACTAACAACTTCCTTACAAGTCGGACGTAGCAAAATAGTATGCTCATACTGGGCCGTAATGCATCCCTTGACGTCCACCAGCGGTGGATAAGGGTCCACTATGCCCTTGTCACACAAGTCCCTCAACGACATCAGATACTTCTCAGCTCCAGCCCGTTCCAGCCATCGCTTGCACCAAGCCAGCGTTCCGAAGTTCTCCGTAATGGTGTTCAGTAGATGCTTGGACTTGGCCAGTCGCAACGGCACGTAGTCCACATCGAAGTTTTTCATGTAGTGCGAGCAGTCGTTGTCGTCGTGGACGGTACCCTTCCCCGTTGTACCGAACGTCTCAATGGCGTAGATTTCGTTCTCTTCCATCCTGGTGGTCTCACCGCCCTTTACGATTGGGACGGTCTTTCCGGCGTGGATACGATACTGACCAATCAAGTGACCGTTCAGGTTGCGGATGCATTTGATTGGGTATACTTTACCGTCCAGCTCAATCTCGTACGATTCCATCACTTCCTGGATTGCTTCGCCCAGCTCGTTCAACGGCACATCAATCCCGGCAACCTACAACAGACAATGAGAACGTTAACAACGATGAACAACGATAATCACTGTCGAACTGATTCGACCAGGAGCACCAGGAGGAAGGAAAACAATATTATCTGAAAAATCTTCAGTCAAGAAATAAACAGACTATCGATCAACTCGACCAACTTAACCGCGATGCGAGAACAGAACCATGATGTCATAATACTAGCAGGGCTTCCAACGTAAGAGCAATGTCACAGTAGCGTGACGCCAGTGACGCTACGCGCATCCATTTTACGATAAGACGCTCACCTTGATGCCAGTATTTGTGGCGTCTTTGACAGCTCGCAGCATCTGGTCATACTTGGGATCGAAAGCCACGGTGAAAGCACAGTCAATAATCCTTCCATTCACATGTGTCCCGAAGTCAATCTTACAGATATCATTCACATCCAGGACGCGCTTGTCACCTGGGTTGGGAGTATAGTGAGCGGCGCAGTGGTTAAGCGAACAGCCCGTCGGGAAGGCCAGACCAGCTTCCAGTCCCTTCTCGGCAATGGTGGCACGCGACGTCGCCTCCAACTCCTCGCAAATCTCCACCATGGTCATGCCTGGCTTGATAAAGTTCTGGACGTATTTACGGGTCTGTCGATGGGCTTCGGCAGCGCGGCGCAGGTCTTGGTACATGTCTTCGTTCATACTCTCCGACGTCTTCGCGTCAGTGTTCGAAGAGATGCGTCGAGTGTCGTCGCTGTCGCCTCGCGGTCTTCCGTGTGGCACTTCCTCCCCGTGAGGATACTTACCGTTCTTGTAGATCTCGTTGATGGGTTTGCGAGGTGGATAACTCTGTTCTTTGGGCAGAGGGAATTCGGATAAGCCTTGTGAAGCCAAACCGCGGATCTCCATGGCGGGCTTGATGACTTCTCCGAGTGGCAATTCTTTGAACCCAGCTGATCCGTTTACCTTAGGAACATTCCCTGCGTCTTCTGTACCGGCGTGGCCGTTCACCACAGCGACAGCTGCTTTCTTTTTCTTCTTCTTTTTCTTCTTCTTCTTGGCACCGTCAGCTGTTGCTCCATCTCCAGCTTGCGCTACGTCGTCCTCTTCGTCGTCGTCTTCTTCTCCGTTCTGGAAAACCGTGTCCTTTGGTTCATCCTTCGCTTTAGTAGCCATCGTACAAATACAAAGATTAATGTCAGCAAAGTTCTCGAGTTCAGCAAGATACTTCGCACGACGTCCGAACTCCGAAGGAAATAAGAGTTTTGCAATCATCGGGAAGCGATACAAAGGACAGAGCAGAGGACCGCCTGCCATACAGCGATCTGTCCCCTTCTGTGGCCGGCCATGCGGTGAGACTGTTCTGCTGTTTGCCTGAAGCTGACACAGCTGAGCGGCTGAGTCGCTGAGCTGGCCAAACTAGTCGGTTGATCATTGATTGCGTAACTTGCCCGGTTTGTCCACCTTCCGGTTGACGCAGGACGCCTCGCCAAAAGCCAACGCACAGTGCGTACCGGATTGTTGACCGGCTTGGCCTGCCAGACTTTGCGCCGTTTCGCAACCTTTGTTTTGGTTTATGTGTTCGAGATTTGATCGGAGATCTTGCGGTTTTTCTAGTTTCATCCCGCGCCTGTCTTTTCCTTCTATTTCCTCTATCCATCGATACCTCATGGACCTCCGGATAGACACTCATAATAAGGCTGCGTGTTTCCCACAATGGTGCTTCGACAGGTCTAACAGCGCTTCGAAGTGGGACGGTAAGCTTTTATGAGAATGGTCGAACCAAACCTTCGTTTGCATTGACTTGGTTACTATCGTTTCAGGCTTTAGCCAGAGGCCCGTCGCAGACTTTGGCAGCAGGAATCCCTGGAAGGCCGGGATCGATTACGCCATGATCACGTCATCCGATGCCGTTCGTCGACTTGGAGCACGCGCTCATGTGTTTTCTCCAGCTGATCTAACAAATTGTCCATCGGAAAGTCCGCTGTCTCCGTTTCCCTTACGAACAAGTGGTTTCGCTCCCTCAGCTGAGTCAGCTCCCCATCGACCACAGACAAGTTAGTCTCTCTCACAGGAAGACAAGGTGTTGTTGCCTTTACATTGTAATATATCACAGCTGTGGCCTGGATGATAACCATTATCGATCGTTCTGTCTATCCCAAATAGGTTGCTAGCTACTTACTGTAACTGCCCCAGCCAGCCAGCCAGCCAGCCATGCCCGCCGACGCCGACCGTTCAACGTCGATCAAAGTTGTTGGCGTCTCGATTTTACGATCCTTCCTTCAGACACTTCATAAGCGTCTTGCCAGCATTCTCTATCCGCGGGAGCACGTGCGTATTATGCTAAACAAGATATTTTCCATATCCTTTGATTAACATCTGTTCATGCCTTCATCCGATCTCATTCTCTTCGCTAGACATACGCTATGGAAGATCGGGATAGCTAATCATTCCATGGCAGAGTTTTTTCTTTTCTCTCGATGGTAATGATGCTTGCTGCCTGTTTGGAATGCGGATGGGGAACTGCACGTAGCCGTCATTTACTCCCTCTGACTGCCTACCAATGACGGTCCTTTGCATCGCTTTGCCTGTCTGATTTCCTCATCGACTCCTCGTTGAGGTAAGCTGCGTCCTTTGCATCCTGATTGTTTTTCCGGCCGTGTTACATTAACAATCTGCAAAGTGATTTTGCTGCAGGCTGCGTCCAAGTTTGAGTCCTTGAATTCCTCCTCTCAAACTTGAGCCGTACCAACGGACCCGAGACCCTTCCGGCAGTCTCCACCGTGCAGCGCTCGAGCTCAGTGGTTCGTCGAGGACTTCACTGCGAACTCGCTGGCATCCGCTTGCTGTCTCATCTCGAAACCTCTGTGCAAGCTCGTACAACGGTAAGCGGATTTAGCATAATCGCGTTTCAAAAGTCAGCCCCCGTAATCCTTTAAAAACATTGTTTGATGTTTTCGTTGAGGATAATTTGCTCAACGTGTCCATAAAACAATCTACAGTCGTGTCTCGTGATTTCGATTTTCGAGCCATGCCGCTAATTTAGTCTAACACCATTTACCGTTCGAATAAAATCGAGTTATTGCGTGGAGCCAAAGTCTTTGAGCTCTTGTGATCCGCCTGGGAATTACTGATGCATGTCGATCGTTCCAGTATTTTCCGGCGCAATGGAATTGTCTATCGTTATATTCACAATACTGAGGAGCGAAGCCGGAGATTATTCATTCTACGGTCGATTCTGACAGTGTTCTTCGGGGGTATAGTTAAACTAAACAGGACGCACTTGACACATCAGTTGAGCTAATTTGCATGAGAAACCTCTCTGACATCGGCGTCTTCGGCACTTCTGCCTTGACATAAGCTGCTGGTTTTCCATATTTTCCACCGAACGAGTAAGCACGCAGTACAAACACTATTGTTTCCCAGTTCCCAGACGGAGCGGCGTACTGTCTATGAATTTACGGCGGAAAACCGTCAGTTAAAACAGTTTGAAGGAGCCGTTCAAACGGAAATCAATACGCGCCCCCCTTTTTCGGCCCCTTTTTTCTCTTACTCTTCAGAACCGATTTTTTTATCGAACCCATCCAAGTGACAAGTTTCCAACTGCCACTAAAGTAGAAGTGATTTCGACTCCTCCCGAAACCCATGAATTTTTAATTCACCCTCGATTTGACCTAGCGCAATACGACTCCGAAGGTCGATACTGTATTAATGGGCATCCTTGCTTTAGCGCTAGGTAGTATCGTAGAGATAGTTCAGTTCGTAGTGGAACGGACCGACACTGGTGGATAGGCTTCAGAGATAGTCAGTCCTTGCTTTCAACACTCTAAAACAAAGGGGGTTCGCAGGGACATCATGACTGTCTTGCGGTTGTACAAACCAACGTTATAGTTGTGATCAGGCTCTTGGTTGCTGGATTGATTGTGGGTTTCTCTTTTCGCAGTGATTCCTGTCGCCGGGGATAGAGGAGGGACGAACCATGGCTAATCGTCCCTGAACGCTTGGTGCGGAAAAAGTTTTCAGAAAAAATTGGGCAGGTTGAAAGCGTGTGGTGGAGGAGTGGTACGAGCATAAAGAGAGCCATTGTGTCCCGCCACACAAGTGTGCAAGTTTTGATTGGATATCGAAGAGATGGATGAAGTGTGGGTGAACTATTGAGTAGCTCGATCAGGCGTCCCATACATTTCTCGCTCTCTGACTGTCCTGTGGCTGACAGCCAAGGCTCGGAGAGGAAAGGAAGGAGGATGAGTTCTTTCGGAGCAGTTCGACGAGCGCCGCCGCAAACTGACACATCTGTTCACCATGATACCAATCATGATATCAGAGCGGGTGCGTCAGTTTTGCCGTACTCTCCTGACAATGATAGCACCGTGTTCCCCTTTCCCTTTAACGTTGGCGAAGTTGACTCATCCGACGAGCCCGTCTTGGTCTTGGACTCTGGTTCAGATGTGGAGGAGAACTCGGTGGGTGAGTATGGCCGGGAAGGAGGTGGGTCGGATAACAGTGTCTACAATCAGCCGTCACGAGTAAGCCGGCCTATGTCTCCATTACGCCAAGTCAATAATGGCCAAGAGACCCAAGTGTCACCGACGAAAGCCGAGAAGAGCAGTTCGGCACGCAGCTCGAGACCGCGCAGTGCTCGCCAAAGTAGCGCCACTGTGCTGCAGGAGATGGAAGATGAGCGGGGGGATATGGGCGAGTCGAATGTCCTGGATATTGTCCTATCACGAGACACCTTTGATGAAGACTTTGCCTTTGAGATTACGGGGGGTGTGGACGCCGGAGCACCGCTGGTCATCTCGGCGGTGTACCGCGGAGGTGCAGCGGACCTGGCCGGACTGTGCCGCGGAGATATCCTGCTGGGTGTTGATGGCATTGCTGCCTCTAAACTGTCCCACACGGACACTGTGCAGGTAAGTCCGTGTCACTTTAGTTGAACGGTGGCTTGAACCCGGGTTGGTTGCTTCGGCAGTATCAACCCTTTAGGAAGTAAAGTCTCCACTTTCAAAATGGGGACAAATGTAGCAAATTGGTTCAAACTATATGTGATGGTGCTGTATCGATTGCTTCAAACATACTCGAAATTCAATCACGATCAGATACAGTATTCTGCGTGCTGTTGAGAAATGAGCTTTGCTACGTTGCAGTATACTCCTGCTGTCAGGTTGAACGGTTTTTCCCCTTCTACAGTATATTTTGGGGTAATGAAGAGGAATGGGTTGCATGATCATCCTTGATTTTTCTTGCATGAAATCTTCACTGGAAAATCGATAAGTTTACTACTGCACAAGCGAACTGTGCCTTCCTCAGACTCACTAAAGTACCCAGAGAGATGTGTAGTATGTGTCTTCCTCGGTTAGTTTCATGGATGCAACATGAGCCGTGTCGCACATTCCGATAAATGTTCCCATTGAACGGACCTTTATTACGAGCATGTTTACGGGCAGGCAAGACATTGTGTGGAAGGCTAAGTTGTTTAAGAAGAAGAGGAGGACGTATTGATTGTCTCATAGGCTGATAGCTCGTTCTTTCATCGGGGATTTGACCAAATTGTCCTCCCAGTTCCCCCAGCGCATTTGTAAGATCCCAAGCACTGCCTTGTGCTGTCGGCGGTCTTCGTCTGCTCGTTAGGACGGCTCAAACGCACTTGAAACCCTTTACCATTCCTCATTTTCTTGTGATCCCTTTGATTCTTTGAGATCATCCTTCTGTGCTAAAGCAAGATTTCCCCTGAAACATTGAACGTTACTTGACCCACGCTACTCGCGCACTTGAAGCAGATTTTGCTTGTATCTTCGCGTATTGCATCTGGAATTCAACTGGAAAATCGTTGTTTCGGCTTATTTGCAACTTTATAGTGGGCAATTGTACCGCATTGTTACATGGCGCGAATATTATATTGGCGAGGTGAATAATTTGATTGGGTTTCAAAAGGTTTCCAGTTCCTCGCTTGTGAAATTTGCATGCGGGATCGATTGATCGAGGTTTTTTCCTTCGAGGAACCATCGTGAATGATACCAGACTCAATAAACTACTGTAGAAAAATGCCCTAGAATGAAAATTTCAGAAGCGGCGGAAAGAAATTTTCTCGTAGTTTAGTCGTTGGGAAGAACTTGTGGGAACGCTGCTGCTTCGAGCGGTTACTTTTTTGACGTGTGCGGCGAATAGGATGCATGAGCAGTTGGGGCATGAAATTAGATTTGGTTGCGTCAGCAATGATCATAAGAGAAATTCATCTGGGCTTTTTTCCCGAGATGACAGTTGTACTTTTTCTCGCATTCCATGAAGCGTCGAAGCGGGCTAGCTCTGGAGCTGTGTTGTTAGTGAAAATTAGATTACTGTAGTGGGCGCGCATTGTATGTTTTTCTCATTGTAGATCATCAAGGAAGCTTTGCAAATAAAGCTGAAAGTGCAGCGTTTAGCCGCTGACGATGAGCTGGAGGAGGCGATTATGGAGGTTTCCCACGACGAGGAAGCGCCCTTTCGCCAGCACACTAGTGCAAACAAGCGTCGTGAGCGGAAGCAGCCTGGGAAATCTGGGCGGCGAAGGAGCGGAAGTATTAACGGCGAAGCGGATGGGCCACATACTTCAGGCCGCCGGAACAAACAGAGCGGCAATGAGCTTGATGAGAGGGACGGTGTAGTGGCCATGGTGGAAGAGGCCACGGATGAGGAGAGGGAACTGAACAATCAAGCCTATGCCTGGATCGACACTCGCCATCAACCCTGCAGCCCACCACCCGAAATAGACCCGCTGTACGGCAAGGGATCGATGGACAACAAGACAAACAGGCTGCCCCCCGAGAGGAAGTGCCTGTTGGTTGTCAGTGAAGATGTGCACTTGGGTTTGCTCATTCGTGGCGGACTGGAGCACGGCTTGGGCATTTATATCACCGGACTGGATCCCGGTTCCGCGGCGGAGGCAGCTGACTTGCAGGTGGGCTCCTTTTCCCCCGGGTATCTTGGTTTGTCTCTTGTGATTACCGCTGATGGCTCAGTACCAAATTGTGACCACCCTGAATGCATATGGAGTTTCCATCAACCACGGTAACATCGAGGTGGAATTTTGAAGAAAGTCGACAGCAGGAGCAGTGAGAGCATATTGTAGAGAAGTTGCGTCAGTGGTCAAACACTACCGCCGGCGTAGGCATAATTATATCTTCTCGATGATGTCAACGAAAACACCCCTGCCGGCCATTTCAATTTCGCAAATAATCATATCAGAATATTTTTGCGCAATTTTGGCGGACTGGTTTTTTTCTAGCAGGAAAAGTTTTGAAATTTTGTTTGTGCAGAAATACGGGAGCCGTATACTGGTTGTGACAAGAACCTCCTATGTATGGGCTATGAAGGTGAAATCAACGATGGCACAAGCGCAGCCCTCGCCAGCGAGTAGCAAGAACATGTAGCAAAATACCCACATCCAGCTTATTCAGCCGACTAACCGGAAGGGCGGTCTATCATGTGACTTTCACAATGATTAATTTATTCCGTTCACAACAACAAGTCCATCTGAGCTTCCTTTTTCTGCCCTGGCAGATAGGTGACCAAATCATGTCCGTCAACGGTGCCGACTTTCGTCGCATCTCCCACAACAAAGCCGTCCACATACTGCGCAGTCACCGTCACATGACCCTCATCGTCCGCTACTTTGGCAAGCTGCCTTACGCCCGTCGCTTGACCGCTCCCAGCTCAGTCTCCTCCTCCTCGTCGCCCCGGCACACTGCTCAACACAGCCCCAACCGCCTCTACACCAACGCCGCCCTCCTGTCCGCCGCCCCCGCCGAAGACGAAATCGACCAGCTAACCCGCGAAGCCATGTTGGACCAAATCAACCCCGACAACTACCGCGACGAACTCTCTCCATCGTACCCATCCCTCTTCGACAATGGGTACGGCAACTTTGACGAGCGCTCTTTCAGCCCATTCCGCCCATCACGAGCCCGAAGAAAAGATGCCTTTGAACTTTCTAGTAACAATAACAATAGCAATAACAATAACTCAGCGTCATATTGGTTGTCGGTAGTGGAGAAGAACGCCAATATCTTACTGGATGACGAAACACAAAAAGAAGCGCTATTGTATTTCCTCCGAGAGTACCTCAATGGCTCGATGGGCGTTGACGTCTTGGTCTTATCCTTGTTCCAAAGCATCGATTCCCTCCCCAAGTTTCAGCTGCTGGATGATATTCGCAACATGGTGGCTGTGCAGGATATCCTCCGCTACGACACGTTGACGTCGAACTTGAAGACGGAATGGATGTCCTCACCCATCAACCTCTTCTCGGGAATTCACCATTCAAATACCGAGCTGGACTTTCTCAGTTCGCTGACATTGGAGGAAAACTTGTCCATGATCAAACCGCTTCCGATCACACCGTTAAAGTCCTCGCTGAAGAACACACCTTCCCTGTACTTTTCCGATCTTCCACCCATCACTCAAACTGTTGATCCGACACCGATACTGACCCCGGTACCACTTGCTATCACCCAGCCGGCTTTCGTCAATCTGCCACCTCCGACGACGGCAAGTGTCATGTCGACTATCCAACCGGCGCATCCCGGGACGTGGTCGGCGGCGGACTACGGCAACATGGCACTCCATCCCAACTGGGCCAATGTCAACGCCTCACAGAACTTTCATCCAGCCAATGGCATGCAGATGGTCCAGACGATGGTCACACCAGCCACGCCCTTACCGACAACTCCCGCACCATCCACTCAACCGGGCGTATTCACCTACGATGTAGCGCAGATTGAGCAGAATTACTACCTGACGGACAATGCAAACCCTCAACGGAGCTTCAGTCCAGCCAACAACCCGATGACCTTTCGCAATTACAACTCGCTGGATTTTGGTAACCCGCTGCCCAGTAATCCGAACGCTGCTTCCATGTTCCGACCAGATCGGAAAAGTTACTCGATCGATCATCTGGCCTACAACAGTGGCGCTAACCGTCATCCAGCCCATAATCATCGACGACCCTCGTACGATGTGCCGATGAAGTCAAGCCCAGGACAAGCCTCGACGTATGATTACTCCGATACACCCGCTGGTCGGGCTGTGCGAGGACAGAAACGCTATGATGTGGCACGGGATCGCAGTTATGACTCGCTGGAAGAGCGGACGTCGCGTGGTCCTAGTCCGCGAGCTTCCTATAGTTCGAACGGCAATGAGCAGGCGAATGGGAGGGACGAATCGCCGAGGCATGTGGCCTTGAGAATGGGTAGCAACAGAGCCAATAACAATAATCGTGGGTCGGTGGGCAGTTTGGAAGGCTACCACCAGTCGCCTAAGAGAGAGATGAAGAGAGCGGTGGAGAAGTCGAGACGGCCTTCGGGCAATGTAGCGGCTGAGGAGCAGGTCAGTTTGGCCGAGAATGTCAATGGCATACCTGCTAGCCGTTCACGACCTCAAACCCTCCAAGTCGTGGTAAGTATCGTCAAGTTTGTCGGAATAATGATATTTTCCAGTGTGGAAATGTTGTTTGGCTTCTCCAGGAGGAAGTGAACACCAATCTGAAGCCTGGCGAGTCTCCGACCATTATTGAGACGATCAGAGTCAAAAAGGCGGCACCGTACTTGGGACTGGCTATCGAAGGAGGAACGGACACCATTCATCCTTTGCCGAGGATCATCAACATTCAGGTAATTGAATGTGGTTTCACAGGACGCTGCCAAAGTACTACAGACAAGAAGGGGAGTTGCCTTTCCTCTATGGTCTTTTTCCTGTTTGTTTTAGCCTGGAGGAAGTGCCCATCTAAATGGTATGCTCAAGGTTGGTCATGTCATTATGTCCATCAACGGCAAGAAGTTTGACAACTTGAGCCACGCTCAATGCGTCAGCACAATCACCGAACTCTTCAAAGAAAAGTCCCCCGATTATCTAGAGTTTGTAGTCAAAAATACGGCAAAGGCTACTGCTTGATGAACTTTCTGATCGCCTCGCTGTCGACCGAACTGAGCGCACGGAAACGCCGGATTTCGAAACTGGTGCTTCGTCCTCTTCCTTCTCTTCCCCAAATGTGATATTTTTCTGACTTGGTTCTTTACCGCCTTTCCATATTCCACTACCTGTTCCGCTATCAAAATATCGCTTGCGACCAACCGAATCAATGTCCGCTGGTTATTATCTGTCTGTGAAATCGCAATCAATCGAGAGCCATTGTTGCTATGAACGCCAGAGAAATACCCGTCCAGAAACATGAATTATAGCGCCGATCATGTAGTAAAATGGTCTTCAGGCGAGGGATTCATTTAATCTTGCATGTGGCGGATAGCGCTTTCTGATATTCAACGATGCAAACCGATCAAGTGGTTATTCTACACAACGAAGTCGAACTGCGCAACTTTATGAGAGCGGCCATCACTCTTTTCGCCGAGAAAGCAGCCAACCTTCAACCACCGGCTCCTTCGGCTCAACCTTCCGTCATCCGTAGCTCGACATTGGCAGCACTTCCTCGACCTACGTCTAGTCGCACTTCTACCGCTGTCACTCTCCGACCTTCAGTTGTAAAGTCCGCCGAACTCCCCCAGGCAAGACAAGCGAACGAACCGCGCGATGAAAATGTGGATAACCCATTCTTCCTTTCGCATTCCATCAGTCACTTTGAAACCGGCCCTCAAGTACCACCAACTCCTCTTCCAGGTAAGACCCGACCCTGGCAGTACGCCAAGATATGGAAGGCTGGCAAAGCGACACGTTCGGAATGTAGATTTCAAAGTGGCTCACTTTTGCGTTGCAATCGGCCAGTAACGTGCGCCACATGAGACGACAATCTTGCCCGTCTCGATTGCCGGCCTGCCACGCGTTATCTGACCGATATCGGTTGTTGTCTTGAAGGTGATTCGCGGGAAGGTCTCTACGTCGACCTGCACGCTTTCGTCCGTATTCCCTTGGTGGTCGATGTGTGGGTGACACGATGCGCCAGTAACGTTGACATCTCAAAGTACATGCAGCCCAAGCACTTTGCCGGCGGCTTCGTTGTCTGGTCCATTCTTCATCACTACTTCCCGAGGGACGCACAGCTGAGTGCCTTCCATGAACCGCAGACAAGGGTTCAGTACGCCGAGATATGGAGTCAGGTCGATCTCATCCTGCAAAAGCATGGTTTGGTCCGCATACCGGCGGAAATCATCGGAGGCGTCATGGAGTATCGACAGGCTGGACAAGCAGTATTGCTGATGACGCTGTATGAGACACTGACCAACTTGAAACTGGCGCACCCTATCCCACAAATCTATAACCCCTGCCGGAAGAAAAATAAGTGCAATACCTGGAACTTTCAACACGAGACGCTTAGCAATACCGCCAAGAGACCGGCCTCGTTTGAGCAAATGTTACAGAGAATGTACTCCACGAACCAACGGGTACGACCAGTTTTTAATGTTATTGTAGAACATAGGCGGGATTATTGGTTGGCCGGCGACAGCCTCTACGCATTCCAAACGTTTCCACCGTTCTTTGAAAAGAGAAGTTATATTAGAAATATATCTGTGTTCTTTGAGAACTTATTTGGATATCCCCACATAGCTCCCATTGGTTCCCCGTCTAACTGTGTTTCGTGGCGAGCTGCACGGTTTACCCAACCCAGCTGGGAATCAGCTACATTCGGTACTGTTCTACGCTTTGTTCAGTACGTGGTGGTTACATGTATATCTGTAGATGGCGTTCAGTAAAGCGCAAAGAGTGCTTCGACCACCTCGCCTAAACCGCCAAGACGAATCTCGAACCGACATCGACATGGGTGTAACCGAAAAAGAGATTGAACAATCTCGACTGCAACGTCTAACAAGAGGTCCTCACGGCGACCGTTGTTATCTGTACCATGCTGACAAGACGGAGCTCCTTGCGGAACACTACGAGCGCCAAGTGTCCAACTTGGTCTCTCGCACACCGAAACTGGCGCGGCTGGACGGTCCACCATTCTTCAAGACAGACCCTTCAACCAAGAGCTACCGCGTACCCGTTAAAGAACAGTTGGCCGGAGAAATACCGATACCCGTCCAACCAACAGGACCCAGAGTAACCGAGCTATCGAAGAAGAAGAAGAATAAGTCATCAACGTCGATGGCAACCAGCACGAAACATAAGATAAAAACGCCGAAAGATTTGCTGGCAATAAGAAGGTCACACAGAGCCACGCCCAAACTGGAACGCAGAACGCCAGAGGAGCCGGCCAAAGCTTCACTTTCAACGCTGGAGACTGTGAACATGACGGAAAACTTACCGGTCAATCAAGTTGTTCCGAAAGCAAAATCAAAGAGCACGACGAATGTCGATGACGGAGCGGAAACTTTGGCCGGTAGTGCGTCTGTGCTGTTGAGCGGACCGCCATTCTTTCCAACCGACCCACTGAAAAAGACTCCTCGAGTCAATGTTCGGAATACTGATGCAGGGTTGAAGAGTTACACTGAAGATGCTGTTTTCCTTCAGTCTCCATTTTTCGACGGCGATCCTCTACACAAGGTTGCCCGAGCGAAGCTCCAAACCTTCCCAAACAACAACGACCCAAGCGCTGAACTAAACAAGCCGTTCTTCGACAAGGACTCGTTGACCAAACAGCCGAGAGTTGGTGTGTCTTTCACAAAGACGGCCCTCAGCTCCAAAGAGGAGCCGCTCCTTCTGCAGACACCCTTCTTCATCGGCGATGCTTTGCAGAAAACACCCAGAGTGACGGTTCAAAGAGCTGATGAAGCTAACCCTAAGCCTGCAACCGATCTATCCGTCAAGGCGACAATCAGTCGGGCGGAGAAAAAGATTTCCAGTCCTCGGCTGACAGTTCTTCAAACACCGTTCTTTACAACAGACCCGCTGAGTCAAAGCCGAAATTCCCTCACGAAGAGCGGAACAGAAGCAGCGGTTGCCACTGTCAAGTTACAGCCACCGTTTTACCAGGCGGATCCGCTGTCAAAAAGGCCAAGAGTTCCAGTGGAAAGCACAACCACGCATAGTCAAGCCAAGTCTAGCTTTTCTGCCAGATTACAGACTCCTTTCTTTGTTACTGAACCATTGATCAAAACACCTCGTGTAAATGTTCAAGAACAGCCTGGTCGTTCTCGTACTGCAACACCTTCTAAGCTTTCATTAAGAAAGCCTTTCTTCCTGACCGATGCATTGCGTAAAACGCCACGAATAAACGTATGTTGAAGACAAAAGGTTGGGCGTGGCATATTTGGTCCGTTTTCATAATGACACAGTGCAAACTTCCCTGGCTGGTATTTGCAAACTCTGAAAATGTGCCCACGGTTAACATCTGCTCACATGGCTACATGTTTGGATAGTAGGCCGGCTATGGCCAGCAAGCTAAGCAAGCAGGAAGTATGCAGGTTGGAAGCGGAGCTTTTGTCGCTGGCCAGACACTGGTCGGTATTGCAGTAGAAGACCTCCGTCGTTGATTCCTTTCCTTCTTTAGTGACGTTGTGCCACCTGCGCAACGTGTACTTGGCTTCGGTGGGCGGTGGTGAGCAGCTTCGTCGTAAACGCGCGGATGAGGCGTAGGTTGTACCAGAGTCGGCATAGGCCTCGTCATCTACGAGAGGAACAATCGACTGAATACTCGCTACTGTCAAGTCATATCACAGTGCTCTGCCGTTGAGATGGACCTTCCTTGAGAAGCATGGGCGGTACTTACTGGAGAAGAACCTTTCGAACTTGCAGACAGTTTCCCCAGGGCGACAAAGTCGCAGGTACTCTTGTAGAGCGGTACGATCTTCGGAAGCACAAGTGTACTCCTTGGGCGATGCATTTAACCTGGAGACAGCTTTGCAGTCAAAACATTCCAGTGCCACTAAAAGAAGGTGCTGTGAACGAATTACCGAGGTCGCATCGAAATTACCCTACCCGCAAGCACAGTAGGCACAGATGTCAAAAGAAAATTAATGGATGGTACGGGTACCTGTCGAGGCGGCTAGGAAGCAGCACAGCAAGGCAGACAGAGTAAAAACTATAGTGCTAAATTTCTCCATCCTCGCTGACTTTTAAAAATACAGCCGACTGGAAACCAGGACAGATATACACTCCCAGCATGGCTTTCACCTGACTTAAGTATTGCAGTTCTGGCGGACTTCAAGGAGCCGGAGTCAGTTTGGTATGAATCATCTGAAAAAGATAAGTCGTTTCAATAGTGCCGGTGAGATGGCATACAATGGTATCTGTCATGAGTACGCTACGAATGCATTGTGCTTTTGTACAGTAAATATCCGGGGGTAAACACAGCGGATTAGCTCGAACGACAAACAAGAAACGTGCTGCTGATAACTTCATTCAGTCACCAGTTTTGGTACCAAAGGTATGTTTCGGATTCGGTGTACACAGCGAATTGGCCGATAGTGTCATCTACTCTTCTCACATACTACCAAAGATGATTCGACTGTCAAACAACCAGCATTGAAATCATCGCAGACGCACAGTTCGTCCGACTGAAGATCAAGGGTACGCACTACCAGTACTACGTAACCGGAAGAACTACCACATATCCACCAAAAGACGTCAAAGTACCATTTGCTCGAACACACAAGCATTCATAACCACAAAATTTAAATAAGAGACTTCAGAGGGTCATTTTCTTCTTCTCCACAACCACGGCACCGCTGCGCGCGAAATCCATTGTCCATTCAGTTGATGGGGTTTCGCGCTGGTGTTTGAACACCAGTCTGTTAGGCTCCAAGAATACTTCCTTCAGGAAACTCTGCCGCATGATCATGGACTGCCTAAAACAAGACAAGCAATGGGATTCCTTGTCAGACGTCCACCATTTCTTGATCGAGGATACTGATGTTGTAGGGCTAGTGTTACCGAAAGCGGGCCGCGACGCAACAGCAGCCCATCACAGCCAGTAAACCAGACACGAAGGGCACTATCACAGTGTAGCTGTAGGTGCTGAAACCTGCAATAAGCATATTCTGGTATATTGGTTCTCGGATGACACAGTCTTGTCGCCGTACCGGAACTTGTACAAGACCCACTTATCCCAGAAAAGCCGCAAAGTGGCTCGTTAGAGGGCGGCCAAATCGTCGACCACGAAATTGGCTGTGAACTGTCAAAGGTCTTGGCGGAACCATTGAGACGTAATACGGTGGTTGGATCACTAGAATTGTTGAGGAATTGCTTCACGTTAAGAGACTGCTTACGCTCCCCAACCTCGTCGAACTCGATGGTAGTGGTGGGCAACTGGAAGGAACGATTGGAGAAAAGCTCCGCCATGGCACTTCCGTTCCTGAGAAACTGCCAGAGGCTGTCGTCAGAATAATTTCCGGACAGAATTTCTTGCAATATCTATGAATCAACAGTACAAATGTGATGAAAGTAATCTGATGATTGGTCAAGTGTTACCTACCTTTCCGAAAAGCAGGAAACTTTCGTAGCTGGCGGTTACGAAAGGGGTTGACTAAATATCAATAGATTGTCAAGGAGGGTCAGAATCATATTCCTCTTCCGAACTTCTGTATAGAAGCAAAATTCATACTTCCTCGTTCGGACCATACGTGAGATTGTAGTCATGTTTGGAGAGCTCTTTGAAGCGTGCATTGAGGCTTTGGATGAGTGTGACGTTCGCGGGGAGTTCTGGCGAGGCAGTGATGACAAAGGCCGACCGAAAAGCATCTCTCGCTTCCTGAAAAGGTCACATCACCGTAAATACAGATCTTTTCTTATTGCAGACAGCTACGCTGCCCTTAAGTGAGGAAAGAAGTCTTCTGCTGAAACGCACAGCGTCAAACTGGTCTCCGTAGCGCCACGTGAGATCTCCGTAGTCCTTGTGTCGAAAAGGTTCGCATGCAAAATAAACCTGAAATGACAAAAATGACCATCAGTTCCAGCTGAAAGCTCGCCAGTATCGGCTCGTGTTATAAAGGACGTGAAAAGAATAGACAGCACGGCAGCTCGGTACATCGAGAAAAGGCAGTGCTGGAACGAGCATGCACGACCAACTCAGTAGATAGCCGGGGCGTAATCCTTGCATGTATACTTACGTAATCTCCGTTTGTCATCCTCGATCTCCTCGCTCTCAACTGAAGCACAGCAATTCTAACCTATTATAGCTAATGGCGAACGGTGCCGTCCCTGTATAGTGCTAGGTCGTGGCTATGGACTTACCAAAAAAGTCCGAAAGCGAGCAGCAAACCCGAAGAATACAACAACTACAGTACAAGAAAACCTGCTGTCAGTTCTGAACCTGCGTAACGTTCGGCAGCGCCGAGTGATCGGGGTCGGGGGGGTTGTATCTGCCTACCACGGGAAGTAGCTTGAATATCACGAAGACTCGAGTCAAAATCCGATTCGGAAGAAATCTCGCTGGTCTTCGCGTACTTGACATCGAACCGTCTGTCCGTGGCCAGAGCGGACAGCAGATTCGGAGCAAGCAGCAGATGGAAGGGCTTGGCCGAAGTATCCAAGATGATGTAGATGTTTCGCCATTTGAATTGTCTGAATAGCCTTCTGAATAAGTCCGTGTAGCTTTTGACTGCGTTTTTCCCAGCAAGAATCACATTTGGGAACAACTGCTTATTCCGGAAAATAAGTTCACCGTTACCGCTAAAAGCAAAAGGCAGAAGCTAGTACAATGAGAGGTGACTGTATTTCTTTTAGTTCCAGTACAATATGAGCTATCGACCGATATACCCGATCATCAAGAGATGATTCCATCCACGGACCAGTTTAGCAAAGTTTATTCGTTCCGTGCATCCGGGTGCGATGAAGGCTGTGACGTTGGGCTGTTCTTGACGGCTGTAATAATACTCCGCCACCAGTCTGTCCACGTTATCGGTTAGATCATTGCAAGAGCGGCATCGCACATCATAAAGTAAGGTATGCTTGAACATGACAGAGTCCCCGAAAGAATGACGTAGTTCCTCCAGAGCGACAGTCATGGCCGGTGCTGTGTAGGGAAGGCTGGATATCGAAGTAGGATGGATATTCCCCACACTTATGATTTCAACATGGATGGGCTCAGACTGGAAACTTTCAAGGCATGAAACGGCGCCCTGCGTCCTAAAAGTCATGGTCAGCAATGTAAGTACAAATTCCAGCAACGGTTCCTTCATCGGGAACAGTACAAGAGTGCGATCATACTGAGTAATGCGTAGCTTTCATTTTCGGGTCCAAGGAAAGTTCAGTTCACAGGCAAGTAAAAGTGAGGTTTAGACGGAAGAGCGGATCTGTGCTGAAAACAGATAGCATAGCGTGACTTAATTATCAAAACGTATAGAGAGCGTGGGCAATCAGGCCGCAACTATTATTTGTCCCTGTGATATGGCGACACGAAGGCCACTCTCTTTGCCGGAGCATGCCCCTTATTATCCAGAAAAGAACATTGCTTCCAGATAATCATCTTTGAACAGGCGATTGCGTTTGCCGGATCCGTCTACTGTACTAAGCGTAATTACGTACTGCCTGGCTCTATCATCTAACGGACTGGATTACAGACAATTGTTGGGTTTCGGCGGCCCAATTTTGATATGGACATTTTTGCTTCCAAAGTGCACGTTTTTGACATTGGATTGTTCGAAATACTCAAGGCCATCGCGTGGTAGAACCGCCACACTTCGCCACGAATAGAAGTTCCACAAAAATGTTCGCCCTTCTAGGAAGATTTTGCCGAAAAATCCAGGGGTGATCAGTAGCTGAAGTACCCCGACATGAAGGTTTATTGTACGAACAGATGCAGACGCGCATTCGGGCTGTATGATGTCGTAGTGACGTCGAAATCTTGCCAGGCCAAACTTCGAATCACTTCAGAGTTTTCTGACAAAGTCATCTGACCAGTGGTCAGATGGCCAAATGGACTTCAGCATTGTGTTCCTCGATGTCTGTTACGCCAGATTGCATCAACAGTTTAGCTTTGCCCTTGGGGTCCCAAAACTTCAAACTCGTTTCCTCAGCAATTAGACTGGCGAACGTTCGTATCAAAATTGGGCCGCCGAAACCTAGTTAAATTGTAAGAGGATTATGGATTATATTGGGCGTCAATTACGAGAATTGCGAGAAAAATCTCAGGTATCAGCGACTACGCTGTTTCTCCAGACGATGGAGAATTCAGGAGAATTCGAGGAACTGCTTATACCGATAGGCTAGAGTTGGACAGAATTAAGAGGAAATGGGATGGTACCGCAAACAGGGCGAAATCACTGTACGTTATGCTGTCCCCAAGACGGAAGGGATTCTCGTTTTCCAGCGAGTTGCAATGCTCGAATAGACACATTTTCGAAGCGAGCACTTCGTCCACAAACTGCTTCTTGGCTTCTCCCTATAAGATAATAAATCGATGGGTAACCCATATTGTTCTTCTTCGATCCAGTTTCTCACATCGCAGCTAGGTACTTACAAAGTCGATCGGGTGCGACCTTTTTCGTAGATGAAGATGCAGGCATATCTCGGTTGTGATGCTGACTTCCCAAAGCAATGTTCCGCTCAAATTCTGCAGTTTTTCGCTTTCTTTGGTTTTGGCCAGTGAAAATAGTGATCCCGTAACCAGTAATTGGCTACGGATTGTTATATAGCGCGATGCGTGGGAAAGCTTACCAAGTCCATATTTCCTAGCCAGGTATCGTAGAATGGCCTGTGGCGGTACAGCCAAGTGTCTCCCTCTGGATTAAAAAGGGAAGGAATCCGCAAGCCGGAAGTAATAATGCTGGATTTCATACGCGCAGACGGGCACAGGTACAGCACAATCCAGTTCGTACGTTGAAGATATCGAGCTCAGTGACCGCTTTCTCGAAGGGCCATTGGTTATCGAAGATACTTTCGATGGTGGTTTAGAAAGCGTGAGGTCGAAACTCCTACTCTTGGCCAACGTATTGCAACAAGTATCGGATTGGCTGAACGAGCTGTGCAACAAGAAATGCTCCATAACCGGATTCGGTTAGCCATATCAGCACAAAGATTTTTGATTACCGCATTCTTCGACAGTTCCAGCAGCCACGCACCATTGGTCCTTGCGCCCATCCATAACCAGGTGCCGTGAACTTGCACTTCCGGCTTGCTAATCTGACTCTGGCATGGACCACTGCCGTAAAGCTGGAAAGTTACTGCAAGTCTGATACTCCAGGATTAGCGGGATCCCGCAGATTGAAACGGGCTAGTGAAGATTCACGTGTAAGGCTGAATATCGACGTCATTTGTGTATGGAAATCAAAGACTACATAAGCGCATTCGGAAGCCTCAAGGTTACAATGATAAGGAGGTTATAATGTTTGTAACGGGCCTTTCGGGAAAGCTGCTTCATTCGACAGGCCTTCGAATCCCAGTTCGATTTACGGAAAACAGATATTTCGTTAGTACAGATACCTAAAACTACAGGTGTGGCAATGGATAAGCAAACTACGATAATAACCTACACCGTCAAAGGAAAGAAGGTTGGCTGCTCAACTGATAGCGCGAACCGTAAACTGCAAAGACGCGTGGCATTTGCAACAACAGGATTACAGGAATCATGGCCAGGTGAAAGCTCCCTGTCTAAGATGATCTATTCCACTTCTGGACCGCCCTAAAGAGTTCTATGGGTAAGTTTGAGAACTCGTTGGAAGGCTCCACTAGTAATATTAACGGTATAAGAAGCATGCCGCAAAAACCGAACATTTGTTTCCCTTGAACTCGATGTGGTACAGGGCACATGAGGAATTCTGGTACTAAAGCGTGGCGCCACAATCGAGGAACTTTCCCACCTCCTACCGGCAGATTCCGCCGCGTACGGCACACCATCTTGTATCGAAACGCCAATGTGGATATTGGTGCAGAATATTCCAGCTTCTCAGCAATCTGGTCAAGAAGTATCTTTCAACAAAAGTTACACAATCGAACACAAATTTCTATTTTCTTGCTGAACAAAACCGTTTCACGCAGTGAAGGTGCTTTGTGGCTCTCGGGTGGGTCTTCCGCCACGTGAGCCGGGTCCGTTTCTTCGTTTCTTCGGGTATCAATATTGGCGGAGCCTACTAATCCCCTTCATCCGTTCATCAGCACGGATCAGATAAGAGGATGGATTTAGAGCTGGAGGGTAGGAAGGCATTGCCAGTCCGTCATTCATCAGGCAACATAGGATGTCAAGGAGGAAGGGAGAGCGAAGAGTGGGTATACAAGGCTCGAATGATCGGACAGGCTCTCGCCCAGAGAGTACTGTTACAGTCTTGTGCTGTATGCAAGGCGTTACAAGGCACTATCGACGTGGGAACACAGGGAAGTATAGGCAGCCAAGAGCAACACAGAGCGGAGAAAGTCGTACATTGAACGGATCCAAGATAGATGAGTATGCATGTAAAGCAGGCAATGCCGTCAGCTTGAAGTTTACTGTTGTGCCCAATTTTTATTTGGACAAGAGATATTTTGCTTCTTCAAATATCCCCCATCGACATGTTGAGGAAGGCTTGTGCGACATTTGGCAACGTTGTATAGTGTCTACCATGGGTGTAAAATGGCCGTCACTTTCAATTTCTTCTTGTTGTGGTGCTCCTGGCGCGACTTGCCCTACTTTATGACGATGGCCATTACGGCATAGTTCAAATCCATTAGGCTTCTGTGGATGTCAGACATTCATTACATTGTATCGACCTATTCCGGTCTTTATACATTTCTTGAGTGCCCGACTTGGATTGTCCATTGTGAGAAAGCTGATTCTGGATCTTTGTGGAATGATGGAAAGTACGGTGAATGGAGAAGATAACGGCTCCAGAAGGGAGCATTGTCCGGACGGCAATGGGGACGAGACATCGGAAGTGGAAGTCATCAACTGGCAACAACTTGAAGATGAACTGTTTGCCGGAAAAAGCACCTCAATACATCAATCAAGACTATCCGTAAGTGCCAGCCACATGCAGCGTAAGACTTCGTCAGCAAAATACTGCTGACCTGCACGGCGTATAGTTGCAACCATTAAAGTTATTAGATGTGTTCGAGGCTCGGTTACAACAACAGTTCTTTTTTAAATCGGAATGTGTCAACGAAAGATTTCGATATTGGAGAGCTGAGCAGGCAGAGTGGACAAAATTGTTCTCTCAAGTGGCGCACTCTTTCACCAAGTGTATTGAAACTGTGCGTCACTTGGGATAAACGTCGAAAGAATGTTTTCTCCAGTGGCGCATGTTTTCCGCTGATAGCGTGAGCCACTTGGGAGAACGACTTTGTCGAATTTATCTGCCCACTCCCATTTGCAGACATGTATTCTTCTTTACGTCGATCAGTCTTTAAAATACTTTATCCAATTTTTTTCCCTCAGAATACGTTTAACAATGTTTGGTTTTTTACAGGATACTTTAAACCTTCGAGAAGAAATTCGCCGTCAATTAGCTAGCGATGACGCCAAGAACGGTCTCGGCATGCGCAAAAGTAAGAGTGGCTTCCTGCAGACCTCTTCATCCTCAGAAGACGACGATGACGGCGAACTCAACATCGAACCCGCTTCCGAGAACGAGTCCACTTCGACCGAAGAAGTCGACAACGATAAAGAGTTCTATCTCAACCACGAGTTCACCACCAAAGTGGCTCTCCACAAGGTCGACCCTGCCTCAAAATTCCGACGTTTCTCCAAAGACTCCCGTTATGAAGCCACAGGTTACGTCAATGTTAATGGGAAGATTAGCCCACATCGACCAGCGGATCAGCTCGTCATCCGCCCATTACAAAATCGTCCGAGTCTGAAGACGCGCATACAGAACAACAAGGATCTTCAGATATGTTTCTTGAACGATCTGCCTGTGAAGAACCGACCGAACTCGTCATCCTCAGGTCGATCTTCGACTGAATCGACCGACAAGCTTCTGACCAGTAACAAGGTGATGAAGAGTGCGCAAGGTCCGCCGATATTGGGGAATAACTTCTGGTCGCCTCCGGATGGCTTTGGAGCGTCGAAGCATTCGATGGGGTCATTCACTATGCCCAAGTCTCAGTCCATGTTTGAGATGGAGTCGCAGAAGCAGCGAAGCGATAAGTTCATTATGGGGCAATTTGAGGAAGTACAAGCCCAATGGAGGCAGAAAATGCAATCAAAGATCCAAATAGCGCATCAACAGATCCATCTCCAGTCGCAAAGGCAGAGGCGCCGGCAAAAGAAAACGCCCATCACATCCAAGGTAATCTTCAAAATCGAAATAAAATAGGTTCTTGGCTTATTCCTTTTAATAAGAATTTCCAAAACTGAAATTGCACACGTATTCCATTTGAATATTCGGTATTGCAGTATACGCATTGCATATCTCGAACGTTTACCAGGAAATGAGATTGCTTCACCCTGTATGGCCTTTCCTTCCCTTAAACTTTTTCTAACTCACCCTTCGTCAAGGGTAATATATTATTCCTTTTTCTGAGTTTACTCTCTTGCAGATCAAGCTGCCTCACGGGAAAAGCCGTCTGGATCGAGCATTCCTCGGTGACATGAACGTGTCCCATCTGCAAGTCACAACGAACGACCTTCTGGAACAAATTGAAAGTATGCGTGTCAAATTGATCAGTTGCATGATTGCACATTACAGCTCTCCTAATGGAACTTCCACGCACGCGGGATTTCATACTTGCTTTTCTTCCACAGGCCTTAATGACAGATTAGTGCGGTTCTTGGAAGAGCGGGACGAGCTACATATGGAACAGGACTCCAAGCTGGTGGATATCGACGACTTGTCCAGGCGAGGCACTATAGGAGCTACAGGAGCTGAGACCGTTTCCCAAGTGGTGCACTTTTACAGCCAGGAACACTGCAACAGAGCGCCGCTTTTCAAAACAACGGCCCAGACTTTTTTCCAAGTGGCGCATGATTTCCATATTTTTGGCTGGAAGAAAGCACCACTTGAAAAAACGATTCTGCCTAGTTTCTTTACCTAGGTCCCATATTGGTCACACAGCCTTTGTTGAACGCGTGAGACCTCCTGTTGTTTTCAACTTCGTTGTTTTACAGACGGCTGAAGGAGCAATGGCTTATGAACTGGCGCAAGAAGACATTAGCATTCCAAGCTGCCAATTCCCACAAGTCTTTCGAGGAAGACGCCGAATTTTTATACAGAAACGAAATTAATGACAGACCAGCTGCGCTTGCTTACGTCGATGCGACCAAGAACAACGATCCCACGACCTCTTCCTCGTCGGCCGCATCGTCGTCAGATACCTCACCCACACTGGCCGCCATGTCCAGTGCTTCCTTAAAGAACTTCCGACAGAAGATCAAGAGCCTGCTGTCATGAACTACGTGTCTACTCGTAGATTGAGGTTCCTCGAATTAACTTGTGATTACAGGGTTGGATATCACTGAAGCCAAAGTTTTTCGTTCTTCCGTTTGCTTTTTGCTTTTCGAGTTTCGTATGCAATTCCTGACCTGAATAAAAAAAGAAGACTACGGTACATCAGAACAGAAAGACTTCTCCGTTGCATCGAGGTCCAGCGAGGCAGTCAAGCCCGCTGCCGCATTTGAAAGGTCCAGGTCAAACACTTTCAAAACTGACGTTCGATGTATCATGTGCGAGTACAAAGGAGTACCAAGCCGGTGAGACTGCTATATCTAAATATGTATAGTACACGTGCTTGGCCTAAATGTGGGCATATGCTAAAACCAGGGCCTGGACTGGATCGGTGGATCCCTGTATCTGGATTCTGTATCTGGATTACGCCTGGATCTGTACTCTGTATCTGGACTATCATATTTTAAAACGGAGGTGACAGGTGAATGACAAAAATTTTTTTCTCTCTGCTGTCGTTTTCGGCCTCATTTCCGCTGGATGACGTGGCGACCAAGAGGCAGAATAACACTCACGAAAATGTCGGATTACGTTTCAAATAACAGTATCAAAAAGACGGAAATGAGGAACAAAACGTCGACCGTTATTGCATTTGTGCATCAGACACTGATGAAGCAATATCGCTATCGTGTGAGCGCCAAAAGATTCTCATTTAAGGCTGGTCCTTCACTTCATTGTCTGTAAAAATTCTCCCTGCAGCTTTGTTGTTCTGTTGCAGACTGGCGCCCTTCACGGTCTCAACATTAGGAGCGTGATAAGCCGGTCGAGTTGCATCGGTGGCCGTTACTGCGTAGTTATGTGAATTTACGTACAGAGACAACACTCCATTTTTGTAGAATATTATTCGGAAAATTTTCGGCTGCATATTGTATTTTTAATTTTTAAAATGTACGTCAGTCCAGATACAGAGTACAGATCCAGGGGAAATCCAGATACAGAATCCAGATACAGGGATCCACCGATCCAGTCCAGGCCCTGGTTTTAGCATATGCCCTAAATGTGGGGATGGACGATAATGT
>BDGG01000013.1:1114403-1161860 GCA_001949185.1 Ramazzottius varieornatus | reverse complement strand
CCACATTTTTGTCCATCCTCACGTGCCTCCCCACATGCGTGTACTATAGTTATAATATAGCATTATAGTATTATCTTTCATTATATCTTTATTATATTTACCTTATATTACATCTTTCATTATATTATATTTTATTATATATATTCATTATCTTATATGTTACTATATCTTTCAGTAGTAACACTTTTATGTTCAAAGTTCAAGAAACCGTCTCCGTCTCATTAGGCTATCAGTCGTTGAGAGCCTAAGTTAGGCTCATCCTAGTCTTTTCAAAATGTCATCTCAGAGTCTCACTCCATAGGCTTACTAGAGACCACCTCGTTGAAATCTCGATGGTAATCTAAGGAAGGTGGCGCTGCCTTATTAGGCAGTGCGGAGACCGCATGCACGGGACTACCATCGGTGACAGCAAAAGCGGAAACCGTCTTGGAACCCTCGGAAACAATAAGAAACGAAATTGTTTTCTCTTCGGTAATTTAGTACACCCGTGAAGTGTTGGAACATGGTTCAGACCACCTGATCAGTGCCGATGACGGACAGTTCTCTGGATCGGGATGATCGACGATCTTACACCGGCGGTCCTCGGAAGTTTTCTCATCGAGCTTCTTGATTTTCTCTTGGGATAGGAACTTTCCCCTCATGTTCGTCACCACCGGCTCGAACAGCAATGTAACGAAAAGCCGGTTTTGGGGTAAGTTTGACTTCCACTGAAACAATTAAAATTGATTAAATTTAAACAACCTTAGTGACCGCCGACCAAACCATCCTATTTACTCGCTATCGTATCCTTTTCAAGAAGTACTAACGGTATGTGTAAGACCACAAGCCTGGGACTCATGAACAAAATACACGAGGCTTTGATGGCAGGTCTGGTTGCACGCTGAACCAAAATCAAGAAACGTCAGGCCAAGGAGGACCACCACTCAACCGAGGCTGGAAATCTCCTACTACTCCTGGTTGAACCTGGAAAACTGGTCATAACAGAAGGTAGCGAAATGCGGAGTATCTGATACTTCTTCGTAGAAAAAGATGATAACTTTTTGCTGGCCGGATCGCACGTCCAGAAAATGCCGTAACTACAGTGCAATGGACTTTGCCTTAAAACTTGTTGAGCTTGTGCACGGGTTGGTGGTGTCAGAGTAGATGGCATAGTCACGTGGCGTACAGACAATAACATTACTGTAAGTCATCACGTGGCTTAACTTAGATTTTCGGCAGGAAGAAGGCCACACCCAATACCGTTATGAACATGCTGTGGAGTTGTGGCATCAAAAGAACTTGTCACTCCTGTTGTTGTTATAAGCCTTTTGCCTACCTTTTTACTGCCGTGTTCCACCTGTAGTATTGTCGAGCACTACAGCATTCAGCTCCATCATGAAGTCCACGTCTTCCTAATCCGCCGATGCCCAGAGCAGTCATCGAAAGAGGCGAGAAGTAAAAGTCTGTCCGTCTTCGGCAGCAGGAGGCAGCAAGGATGAACAAGCGAAAGACTCGTCCTTCCAGCACGACCAGCAGCTCCAGCAAGAAGTCTCTTACCGTTTCGACCACCGACAATACTAACTTTGACCGAAAGTCCAGCAAGTCGGAGATTCTGTCGGGAGGATCAACCAGCAACTCCGTCGAGAACAATCTCCAGACGCAGTCTGGGGATAATGGTCCTCACACCCCTGTGTTGAATGGACGGACCCCTGGGACATCTACGCTTTGTGGCCTCACGGAGTCCGGTAAACAAGTTCCCACATTTCTTCTCCTTAACGAAACATGTCCGGTATAGCTTTGTTGATCTCGAAACCGAGCTCGACACTTCAGAACCTCATACTGGCGAAAGATATCGCTTCTTAGACGGTGTTGTTGCTAGTTATGTAATCGGGGGATATTTCGGCGGTTTAGCTTGCCATCAGTTATGGCAAGCGGTGGGGTTGAGTCTGATGTTTGGGGATTGGGGAATGGGATTTTTGACTTTTCTTTGAAGTTTCGACCGTGACTTCTGACCTTACTCAGGCTCTGCTTGTTTACAGGGATGTCGGAGTCACAGAAGAACCTTAGTCAGCGGGTGCTGTCTTCGCAGTCCGACAATAATCTGCGGAAATCGGTGACTTCCGTGGCGCAGTCATCGACGACGTCCAAAGAGCGCAAGACGCGGCCAGACCGCATTTCCCTCCGTAACTTCATCTCCCGGACCTTCTTCTCACCTTCCTCTTCCGCCTCGTCGCTTCCTCCTTCCTCTGGCAGCAACAGCAGTACCACCAAAGCCCGTTCCAACAGTTCCCAGTCGCGCAAAGCTGAACGAAAGGCCTCGTCCGTCTCTTCACGCTCATCACCCAACAACCTCCAAGTGCTACGTGAAATGCCCCAGAGTACCGTCGCGATAGTCTCTTTTGCAGCGTCTTTAGGTGAAACTAGTCAGGAAGAAGTCGGTAGTAAATGTTGTGGCATCTGCTACGGCTTCTTCCCTGCCAGTGAATTCCCCGTCTTGGACAAGAACATGCGTTGTCGACACGCCGCTTGTCGACTATGCTATCGTCAGTACCTGACGGTGCAGATTACCGAAAGCCGGGTGAGTCTAACCGATCTGTCTGCTTTCTTTCTAGGTAGTACAGCAAGAAGAAGAAACAGACAGAATACCATATATTGAATTGTAATCTCGCTAATCACCTAGAAGAAATCGTTCCGTTTTTAGACTGGGCAGGATTGTTTTTCTAAGTGGCGACGCTTCCAGCTATTCACAATGAAACCGTGCGCCACTTCTGAGAACAGCTTTACCGAGGTTGCTTTACGAGCCGCCAAATGAAGACACATATTCGTTCTGGCGTGTCAGCTCGAAAGTGGCAATTAGTTGGTCAAATGAAGCTGTATCCAATAGGGAATTGAATTCAGATGATGTTGGCCCTTTTCTTGCTGAAACAAATGCAATGGGGTGGATGATTATGGGAGGGGATCTTTTTGTTTCCACTTTCCATGCTTGACTTTGTTCTTGATTCTGGTTACAGGTGGATTTAACTTGTCCCGAATGTGATGCTCCATTACACCCTAACGATGTTCAGGCAGTCCTCAATGATCCAGTCATGCTGCAAAAGTACGAGCAGTTTATGATTCGTCGCGTCCTAGCCTTCGACGTTGACACGCGGTGGTGCCCGGCACCTGATTGCGGGTATGTAAAGGGGTAAAAGTCCATCATTAACAGGACACTGAGTTGATAATCGTTGTAAAAATAGGGCGACAATGCTTGCTTATCGATCTTTCCCGTTCATAAGTAATCGATTTTCGTTGAGTTCACCTGCGTACTGATGCCCATGTCGGGCGCAGCGTGCGTTGAACCCTGGTTTGTGATGTATAACACGCATTGCGCGCCTTGAGGCTTGTGCACGTTTTCTATCTCGAATCTGCATACATGATGTTGTGATTTCTTCTACTGATCTTGGTATATACGGTACCAATATTATATCAACATTAGATGCTTTTCTCATCTAATATATTATACTGACAGTTACTAGATGACTCCCGAGAAAAACTTTAGATCAGCATTAAATTAGGTACAAAATGGCCCATAAAATGGCCCACATAGAAAAATATGTCAACATATAAGGCTAGTATATCATATCAAAATTAACTTAGGGATCGTTCACTTATTACGTAAGAAAGATCAAAGATACCTACCCCACCCACCCCGCAAAGGAAATTAAATGTATGCCGCTTTGAACCATTCATTTTACCGTGTCTTACGTAATAAATGAACGATCCCTTAGACGCGAAAACGACTTGATACATTTAACATTAGCTTCGACCGGAGGGTCGAAATCGTATCAAGATTATTTAGGTTCTGATTAGCTCACTAAGTTTTCGGTTGCGTATTGCATGCTGGTGCGTGACTAGCGTGTGTATCTTGCACGTGCATACTTCACGTGATGAATTTTTCCGGTCGCACTGTATGCAGTTCCGTGAATTTAACCCTTTTTTACGTATCTTGCATCTGGGCACAGCATTTGATTTCTTCAAGTTACCTGCTGTGTAGGATGGCCCGAATCGTGTTGTTCTCAACTACGAAATCTCTGTTCTTCCTCTTTACAGATACGCCGTGATTGCAGCAGGTTGTGCCGAATGTCCGCGTCTGGTCTGCGAGCGGGAAGAATGCGGGACGGCATTCTGCTACCACTGTGCCGGAATGTGGCATCCCGTCTCCACATGCGACGAAGCCCGTGCTCAACGCTTCGGACTGAACATGGCGACGGCGGCTGCGGTGGGTGCTGTGACCTTTCGACGGGTAGCAGGCAACGCGCTTTTCTCGGCAGCCCCGTCTTCGCTCCTGGGAAAGATCAAGCCTTGTCCACGCTGCAGAGCTCTCATTGCCAAGATGGACGACGGCTCCTGCAACCACATGACGTGCACCATCTGTGGCGCTGATTTCTGCTGGCTGTGCATGAAAGAAATATCCGATCTGCATTTTCTTTCGTACGTAACGTTTCTAGACTTGTAGTTATAGTGTTATACGATCGTTATCTATTGTGTCGACATCAGGCACCTGCATACAGCGCTGGTTCTATGAGCTGGTTCGCGGTAGGGTGGAACTTGTCTTGTGATTTTCGTTACTGTATGTATGTGTGTCGGGCACCTACATACAGCGTGCCTGGGTCCTGTTGTGCTAACGTGTAGGTAGGTGCATGACGGACTTCTGTGGCGTCACGCATGCTGATGTGAAGCAACTTTTACGTCTTTTATGGCTTTTTGTAACTTTTCTTGATCTGGAAGTTACACTGCAACATTTTGCATGTTTTTATAGGCCGACTGGTTGTACCTTCTGGGGAAAGAAACCTTGGAGTCGCAAGAAGAAGTTGATATGCCAGATTGGGACGCTGATCGGCGCGCCCATCGGCATCGCTCTCGTGGCTGGTGTCGCAGTTCCTTCCATGATTATCGGCATACCCATCTGGGTCGGTCGAAAGATCCACCGCAAGCTGATCTTCAGTAAACGCTATAAACGCAACATGGCCGTGGCTAGTGGCGTCACGGGTGCTGTGTTGATCGCACCTGCAGTCGCCACCCTCGTTGTTGGTGCGTAGATCCGTCCTTCCCACCATATGTGTCGCCCTTTAATCCAACGCTCTTTTTTCACCAGGGTTTGGAGTACCATTGATGTTGGCTTACGTATACGGCGTGGTTCCGTTCTCATTATGCCGTAATGGTGGTACTTGTCGTAACGCTTCACAGTCGCACAACTCGGTGGCCAACTCCACCTCCAACCTGTCTACTGATATCGACGCTGTGATTCCCCCTGGCGGTGACGATGAAGTCTCCACGTCAGGTAGGCCTTAGCCGACAGACTGCAGTCCGGCTGAACCAAACTACACAAGATTGTTCTGCCAAGTGGCGCACGTTGTCAGTGTGATTAACTGAAACAATGCGCCATTAAACAAACTGGACAAGATTATTTTCCGAAGTCGCGCAAGTGTTCACTGTTATTAGCTGGAGCTGTGCGCCACTTAGAAAAATACACTTGTAATAAGACTAACCGAGGTTACCGGTTTCAGGTTTGACGCATCTGCGACATTCCAGCATGGCAGGTGACGGTTCCTCGCTGGACATTGTCACCCAACAGCTCCACGGTCACGGCAGCAAGTCACCCGATGAGCAGCTGATGCTACGCATGATGATGGTCTTGGATGAGAATGACGTGGTCTTTGTCAATCAAGACACGAAGAGCGTCACTGAAGTCTCTTCTGCTAGGATCCGACATCGGGCTGAAATTAACCACAACAACAACCAAATTCAGGTAAGGTTCCTTTTCATGAATATTGATAGTCTTTGGTGCATTGTTTGGTTGGGCTTCGAAGGATCAAACGGCGTCTATCGGGGAGTTTTCCATGGACTCGTGTGACGCACACAGTCAGAAGAAGCTGATCATCATGGATCCGTCAGGCCACTCGTCAATTGCAGATGGCGACGCGGTAAGGCTGACGGACGAACGCGATGATGCGGTGGCTAGACTGCGCATCAACGAGGAAGACAGGCCCAACTTTGATAGTGCCTCCACCCTTGCCTTTCACCTTTCCGCGTAAGCCCTGTTGCTCACTTCTTGGTACTTTCACGCTTTCTTAATCGTTTCACTTTATCCAGTTATTTTTTTAGAAGCTCTCAAAACTAAGAATTTTTTAGACTATCAGAAATGTTAATCTGCATTTTTCACCTCGATTTCTATGAGGGTGGATCCATACTTTGCATGTTGCGCCGTGTAAGTTCGGGACGCCTGAAATAGAAAAAGTAATTTTGTGCCTGAAAATTTCCGGAAGTCGGATTCTCCGTCTCGGAATATCATTTTGATCATCCCTTCTCGTGTTTTCAGACGTAGACAAAGTATGAGTAGTGATTCGTTCAACTACAGCCTGGCTGATCGTCTCACTCTGGAGACCACATCGACGGACTTGGATTACCTGGAAGCCACGGAGGATGACGCCAGCACGAAAGCCTTAGCTGGATCGATTCTTGGCAAAAGGTAAAGATATACAGCCCGTTCGGGCCACATCGCTACCACCTTCTGAAAATCAGAGCTCTCTCCATCAAAGCGTTCTCGCGTCGAAAATGGCATTCGTAGATAGCAAAAACAATAGCGTATCATAATCAAGAACAAAACTTGACAAATTGTACGAGACACGGCCGCATGACGAATTTTTGTCACAACGAAAGACCCTCGAAAAAGATGACAACTTTTGCAGATTTCTAGGCATTTTTCAAAAATCATTTTCTTGATTTTGTCTGCTTTTTCTGTGCTGTTAACAGTTGAAACAAATGGAACAATAACCAAGCTACCTGCGACATGCTTAAAAGCAGAAATGTACCGCCCGAATCAAAAGTTGTAATGTTTGACGTGGAAGGGAGTTTCCCGGCAAATCGGCCAAATTCCAAGTTCCAAATTTAGTTTGTAAATCAGCTCTACTTTCTTGTCCTTGTTTTTGGTTTTCTATGATGAACTAAACAGTTTTACACCTTTCAAATTGAAGCTAGAAGCTGCTGCTTAGAAATGGGGTATGTGAGATAATTGTTTCTCCTTGGCACTACGTCTTCCCAACCGGAAGTCAAACTTTCAGTTTTTTCCCGGGTTGTCTCTCACTGAACTGGAACGCGCTATGGTTTCATGGAATCAGCTTGAAACTCTGCATGAAACACCGTGCAAAACAAGGAGAAACTATCTTTGTTGATTTTCTGAAGCGCTATTTTTCAAGTGGTAGCGATGTGGCCCGAAGGGGCTGTATTATATACCTCCCACGCTTTTGTTTCTCTCTGGCAGCACGTATAAGCTTTTAGTAATGGTTCAGCTGTCCATCAACATAGTGTGTAAAGTGCGCTAGTGAAACGAAACACAGGACCAATGTTGATGTATTCAGCTCCAGGAATGAAATTTCTAATTGCCGATGCTAACTTTTGTCTTTTTCTTTTTGAAGAGAGGTGTCACGGAAGATCGGTGCGGCCTCCCTGGAGAAGAGTCCTTCTTCGCACAGTGGTGCCGCCATGGGCGATGCCGAGTCTGTCAAGAGCGCTGTGGAGGCGTGAAACGGAAGACTGTCAATAGGGAACACTTCTATATTTTTTGTACTAACAAATTCTTTCCGATGAACCCTTTGTACAAAATCTTCTTTACGCTTGCTCCCCCCCCCTTTGGACCGTTAGCCTTATGCGGTGCACTATTCTTTCGTTACTCTTCAAGTGGGAGAATTTCAAATGTTTGTTACACTTTACTGTGAGTTAGGTCAATTCCGACTTCCCATTCACCCTTTGGTCCTAATCCAATATAATTTTGCTCTTCGAAATTCTCTGTTACGATTCTTTTGGTCTTTTATTGGCACAGACAGTCTGATGATCGAATAATGGATGCCTTTGTTTGTCGTATAGAGACTTGGTGGTCTGATCTTCTCCCCTTTCACAATGGAGATTACTGGGGTGGACGCTAGTCCAGTTGGTTCACAGAATATCTACTGTAGTTTATTTGTCTACAATCCTACATGATAAAAACATGAACGTCAGCAAACGATGTACGTTACAGGCTCGCAGTGTACTTTCTTCGAGGTTGTGCCGCCATATTTAAGTCCCGTTGATTATCACGTTCCGTCGAACAGGCAAACCGTGACATGAAGACAATCCAGCACTGGAAAATTTCGCACACGTGAAGAAACGACGCTCCAACTCGACAAATATCCGAGTATGATTGACTTACGATAGTCAAGCTCCAGGTTGCCATTGATAAGAGGTCGAGGCAGACTTGTGAATTCTGATTTCGGGTTGGCTTCCTTCCTTCAAATGTCGGCGTACCCGTACTTACTGCTGGCTGCCAGTTGCTGCCTTATCCAGATCAACTCAAGCACAGGACGATCGTCGGGAGAATCCGACAGTAGTATCGCGAAGATCTTGGACAATTTTTTGGCGGGAGGAGCCATGAGAGTCGAAGGCAAGTTCTCCTACGAGACTGCAAAGTCTCCAAGAGGCGGCGTCCTGGATGAACCAACAACAGCGAACCCAGTCACTGACGAGAAGCGTGTGCTTGCAGGAAGGAGCTCCACAGCGCCAGCACTAACCAACCCCTTTTTTGGACGCTCCGGCCCCTGATTTTTCTTTGCTTTCCAAAAAGGGCAACTACATTTGATCAAGCTGCACCACAGTTGCAGAACGTAGAGCTCGGGTAACGATTTTGGTGTGGTCGAGTTTGCAGTTCCATTCTGTCGTGGGTTCCATCTGTACCAATTTGACCTAACAGAAACACGCTAAGTTTTATCTCGAGTCTCTTGCAGTTGAACATCGAAACTGATATGCCAAGCATGTTTTTTCAGCTACTGCAGAGCTCACGTTTATCGCACATTGAACCACGCGAACAGTAAACGATGCCCGGGTGTGAGTCACACAGGCTAAACTGATGACATCTGATCACACTGGATAGCGATAACTCATCACGTGACTGAGTGCGCGATAGACTACAATGTCGGAAATGCATCCCTTCTGATAGTTCCGTGGCTTACTGACACTGATTCATGGTGGGCTACACCACGTGATCACCAGAAGGGATGCATTTCCGACGTTGTATCAGCACTACAGTGTTGTCCGGCTGTGTTTGTTGTAACTGTTTTGAACGTGAGATTTGTTCACTCTCGGGCACTTTTCGCTCCTGTGAGGTTTAGCCAGTCTCCCATTTTCGCAAAGCTCGTCATTGGTACTACACCAGTCTTATCATGCAGAAAAAAACTGAATTTGCTGCTTCAAGGCCGCACCCAAGTTTTCGAAAACTCTCTACCCTGAGCCCCCTTGTCGGGACAGGAAACACTCGAGCACAATAACGTAGTACTGTTTCCCTCTCAACATAGGCCCTTCTTTACTTCCTCCTCGACAGTTTCTTATAACGCCAGAGAACAGATCGAAGTTTCGCAGTGGGCTCTTAGCCACAATGCGGACAACAAACTTCAGCAAACCCTGGAGGATGGAAGAAAGAAAGTTTGGACAGATGTGAGTGGAAACTTCCCTTCCTTCTCTTCCAGATCTCCTCCTCTATTTCTTGCTGAAATCTGTGTTGAACACTTGATTGCACCATCTCCGTTTAATTTCCATGCTTTCAACAGTGAGGGCGGACAAACAGTAACAGTGCATAAGCAGAAAGGCCTTTTGACGGAGAAGTCAGTTCTCGTAAAGAACAATGCTGGAAGATGAGTTTAATCAACGCAGCTTTGTTTGGATACTAGGAGATTTGAGCGTTGACATGCAAAGTGGTCCCGCGCAGGAGGGTTTGTTTTACCGCGTCAGTGATCTTGATGAGATAGATCGTAAATTGGTCCTTACCAATCAAGAAGGCGTTTGTTGATCCAGCTGTGGCACTTTGGGGAAACAATTCAACCAAACAGAAGTTATCCTCTTTCACTGAAAGCAATCTGCCGAAACCGCCACCCGTGCAAATCCTACTTTAATTTCTGGCTTGAAACAGTTTGGGCGGGTATTCAGCTGAGCCTTGATGCCTATTGATTGCGGGTTGTCCGCTTCACTTGCACGTGTTGAGCCACTGGCGGAATGTGTATTCAACACGCAGTTGTGTGGAACTGAGCTCGAGGGGGAAAGAGGGATATTGTGTATCCTGTAGTTACACAAGAGCTCTTGTATTACCGACTGTCGATACTGTTGCCGAACACGCACGCCAGAAACAGGAGACTTTGTTCTAGAGACAACCTCAACGTTTCGTGTCCCGCAGTTACAGACTTACAGTATGCTATTTAGGTCACTGTTTTTTGCTTGGAATGAAATTGAGTTGGCAGTGGAATGTTTCATACATGTGAAGCAAGGTTTCTAAGATCTTCAGAGCCCAAACCGCAAAAAACGCAGCGATAATTTTTTTGGAGTATACATTTTATGCGGACAGAATCTCACGCGAATCTCGACTGTTTTTGACGTCATGTCAAATCCTTATGTAGAGACCGTGGTCCAGCGAGTTTCACGCCTTTTCTCCCCGTAGTTGCGGGTTTTAAGAAGTGCCCTGTTGTTAGAAGTTCTTTTACGTGTACTTATACCTGCTTGTGTACACGGACGGAGGGTATGTTTGACGTAATGATACGTTCGCTCTCGTGTTTCAAGAACTCCAAGCGTCGTTATTTTCTGGAACAGCCGGTACCGAGCATTACCGAAGAGCCGGCTGGGTTGAGGCAGGATCGATCAGATCAAAGGGCTCAGATTGTACAGTATTCCCTTCCTTCTGCAGACTGCTTACTCCGCCATCCACCGATAGCCTTCATCTCATACAAGGCAAAATGTGGATATGACCAGATCGTTGCCAGTCCTTGGGTACGTGTATCTGACTGAAGCTGTTAGCGTACGTTTGCTCCGGAGCAACATCCGTTATTGGAGTGCTAAGCTGACAATCTACGGGCTGAAGAGTTCCAGCCGCATGGCCAGCAGATGTGGATGTGTAGCAAAGGCCCGACTGTAAGTGATCAGGAGTCCTGCAGCATTTGTCATGCATTATTCGGGTACTTTACCCAGCCTCCATTTCACAGCCAGGTATTAACTACATGAAGGCTTCCTTCCTGACAAGTCCTTCTTCCATTGCTTAAAGAGAGTGATAATCCTAATTTCATCCGTGTTGACAAGTACAGCTTATCAACGCCAACATCCTGGTCGATCATCGGTAACCTGTGGATTCCAGTTAGCAATCTCTTCCGTCTAATTTCCCACGGATTAATTTCTTCCCATCAATGTAATTATACTGTTTCTGACACAGTCCATCAAAAACTGATCTTGGAATTGCCAAGCGATTTTTGGATACCTCGGTACGAACATGTCAAGGTATAGAGGACCGAATGGCGCCAATTACTTGGAGCAGCTCCTGGGTCAGGGCGATGGCAAGATGAACAAGCTGACCGCTGCGCAGTTTATGAAGACCTGGAAAAACTACGATCGTGACGGTTCGTACGTTCCACATAATTCCTTGATTCTTTCCTCGTTTTGTTTTCCGAATGCTAACGCGACCGTACTGCTCTAAGCAGCCATTTCAGTAAAAGCCACGGACGTCTACTATAGACCTGCAATTGGGTGGTAATGGAAAGGAACAGACAATTGTCTCCCCTGAGTATTGCGTTTATGCTGCAATCTAGAATGTAAATGACCTATAGAGGCATATTCCTTGCACATCACGCAGTCGACTATTTTTTACCTATGGACCGATTGAATGAACTGCTGATGCCATGGGCCGATTGAATGAACCAGCTTATCAAGAAACCTTTCTGGGTTCGCCAAGGATGACTTGCGTGTATGGTGGTTTTATCACGGTTGAACGAGGGCACCACAGAATATCAACGCACCAAGGCAACAGTTTTCAGTGCCACGGTGGTTTCCATGAAGTATCCAGATAAGCAGGCCGAGATCCAGGTGGTCGAGGCGAACATGCTTGCAACAGTGATCGATTTCGCGGATCTTCACCATAAATTCCGTGTCGCTCGGTATCACTGGGTCACAATTTAGCAATCATCACGCAGGCACCCCCTTTTCGATCTGTTGTGCCACCCGTAGAGTACGACATTTCAGTGCAGGGCAGGGCCAGGCTTCCAGAGGACTTCAGAACGAGGCTAAAGAACACCAAAATGTAATTATCAATGGTATGGCTCATTCAGTTACGCCAACAAATCCAGCCACCCTCTGTGCCGACCATTCGTAGCGCGGGTACGTTTTTGTGCGTGGATGTTTTGGTAACAAGCCCGACAGAACTGCAGTCAGATTGTCAGAGAATTCTCCGGCTTCGATATTGGTAGAGAAAAGTCGTCTAGGAATAATCTGAGACCACGGGAAACAATCTCAACCAGAACGTATTACCAATACAGTACCAAGTGGCGCACGTTTTCGGTTTTGTTGGCTGGGAATGTGCGCCACTTGGGAAGCACGTCGGTAGCATCCTCGCCTGAGTGGCGCATGCTTCCAGCCGAAGTTACTGCTGACGTGCGCCACTCGAGAAAATGGTTTGGTCGAGTTCATTTGCCAAGCTTTCACCTACGATCGATTTCTGACACATTGTTGAATGTTTCGCGCATCGCTTACTAATAAACGTTGTCCGTGTTTGAACAAGACTGGCTGATTGAATTATAGGAAGGCAAATGTTGTTATCTCATCTCTTTGCAGGCAATGGCTTTATCGAAGGCAAAGAGTTGGAAATGTTCCTGCGGGATTTCTTCCTGGCTGAACAAGGAAACAGCGGAGGAGGACCACTCATACCGGTAAGGCTTCGCTCGGTCACTGCGTGCATGACGCCATCGCGATTTAGGGACCCGTCGATCGGGTAATTGAATCAACAGATGGCTGACTGACGTCATGCACACATTGATTATGACTGTAGTGTGTTCTCAAGCGGAAGAGTGATTCAACCGGAGACGTGCTCTCTGTTGAACCTCACTCACGCGTAAAGAGAGGGGAACATCCATGAAATCCAGATAATCCGTTCTCCGAATGCACTTGAGCAACCAATTGCCATTCATCGAGCGTTGATTGAGTTCTTTGGGAAGGACTGCGAAGTCTCAGCACGTAGTACAGTGAGTTGTCAATGCGCGACCTGTTGAGATTTCCTAAATACCGGAGTATGGCTCGTCAAAATCACCTGACGTACATTACATTTACTCCTGTGTTTTCTTGTGGTATTCATCTTATTGAATGTCTCCCAAGTCTTTGTGGATGTGGGTCTCGTGCAAATATGGCAAGGAAGAGCAAAGCGAGTAATTGATACACTCACAAGGAGCGCATCATGAAAAGAGGAGCAAATCCGGTTGGAGCAATACAAACAGTGAAGTTGGGAGCGCTAAGTGTAACCCGTTCTCGGTCTGGCCGTCTCAGACTCGATCGCAGCTCTTTGTTGAGAAGAACAAAAAGAAAAAGTCGATTTTTGTACCGGGATTGCAGAATATCAGAATCGGAACCTTTTAGTATGAATTGGAGGCGGAATGAGTCTACACTGACGAAGAAGAAAAGGGTGATGCTATAGGCACCCCTTGGAACCCCGTTTGGCTATAGGAACCCCTATCACACCCGTCTAGCTATAGGCACCCTGGTTCAATTCATCAATTGAAACACCCCTTCAATGCGATATCACTAAGGACACCCCTGTTTTTGAAATCAGTCTTCGAAATCTTTGCCCAGATGTACGCCGTGTTACAACCGAAGTACTGTAGTATCTTGACCACCCCGCTAAACCCGAACACCTGAACAACACGAATGGTTAGCCAGTGCAATTGAAACCGGAACGTACTCGACGTGCGACCAACGCCCTGGCGGAAGACCGAAAAACGAGCGGGCGATAGTGAAACCTCAACTGATTATTACAGTATATGAAGCTGCCGCAAATCGAGTTAGGCTTAATAGCATGCTCGCCAATAGACCCATTGTGGGATGGAACGCTTGATAAAATCATGGTTTCTGCCTTTCAAAGATGGTTTCTGCCTCTCAGTAAAATTTGGGGTGTTCATAGCTGTTTATCGGATTAGGGGTTTCCTGATCAATGGATTAAGTAGGGGTGCCTTTAGCACAACAGGAACTAAATAAGGGTGTGATAGGGGTGCCTATAGCCAAACGGGGTTTCTGGGGTGCCTATAGCCAAACGGGGTTTCTGGGGTGCCTATAGCCATTTCCAAATGAAAAACTGCTATTAAATAAATACTGGGAATCTCGGACGGGTTTTTCGTATGACGAGCGTTATGCCACGGTTGATCAGGCCAGTATAATGAGGCCCCACTTTTTTTATTGCAGAGTATATCACCAGAAGAGCTTCAAGCGTTAAAGCGGCGCTTCCTGGAGAAGCATGATGTGAATAAAGATGGCAAGATGGATATCAAAGAGGCAAGTGTCGAGAGATGCGTTGCCCATCCCGTACCCATCAGACACAATCACTCTCAAAGCTCTGTCTGGCCCATTCCCATCTTTCAACTTCCGTTATGACTTATCCTTTTCCTCTTTCTCTTCCTCACAGCTGGCCAAATTGTTGCCTTTGGATGAGAACTTTTTGCTCATCTTCCGCTATAACATTCCCCTAGAGTCCGGCGTGGACTTTATCCGGGTAAGTCGCGCACTTCATTTCTCGTCATCATTCACAAGTGTCATTTCCGATCCGCAGATATGGAAGAAATTTGACAGGGATTACAGTGGCCAAATTGATGTGACTGAACTGAAGGTCAGTTTGATCGTCTACTGTTCACACCTGCTCGCGCCATTTCGGCGCGATCATGTTACGTTGAAAGACCACCTGCCTGTTTGTTGGTAGGAATTTCTCCGGCAATTGATAGTCTTATCCAAACCTCGCACGGAAATTGACGACGCAACCTTACACGAATACGCCGATACCATAGTAAGGACTGGTAATGAGAAAGGTCAAAGTTAGAGTGTGATCAGGGGGCGTCACTGCGAGTGTAGTTTGTAACCGAGAAGGTTGTAACACGCAGCTGACTTTGACATCACCACGGCTTTTTGTCATACGTAACCTGACCGAGAAGGTTATCCTGTTTCCGTTTCTCGTACAGTAACATATGTTTTGTCCTATACCTGGGGTTACATTCTTGCAGATGAAGATTTATGACACAACAAGAACGGGGAAACTGAAACTGAGTGAAATGTCAAAGTGAGTTACCTACGCAAGTTAGTCTCTTTCACTTCCGGCTGTGTCGTTAGCGAGTTGATTAGAGTTTTGTACTCTTCGCTTTCTGACAGGTTGCTTCCTGTGAATGCAAACTTCCTAAAAGCAGCCATCAAGAAGGTATCTCTGTTACCATGATATATTTATGCAGCGAAAATGAGAAGTGGAAACTAACTCCATACTCCATAGGGAAGTAAGAAGAAGATGTCGAGCGATGATGTGAAGAGAGTCTTGAAGGTTTACGATAAGGTGTGTTCGTAAGATACAGCTTTCCCAAATTCTTGTAATTTCTACCGGCTTAATTCGCGATAGGACGGAAGTGGGACGATCGAGGGTGATGAGTTAACGGGTCTAGTCAAGGACCTTCTCGCCTACTACTGCGTCGAGTACGACATTAACGACCTGGAAGACACCAAGAAGGCCTTGCTGAATACCTGTGACGCCAACAGTGACGGGCGGATAAATCTGCGAGAACTGTCGATGATCCTGACAGTGATGGCCGATGAGACAGGTTTGGAGTATGTTGGTATAACCATCCCCCTGACCCCCTGCATGCTAAACCCCGTCCTTTTTCTCCTTTCGCAGAAGTTAAGCATCTTCTTTGCAGTAGGAAGACATCTCAAAGATCCCTATACCGATGAGGCGTACGCGCACTGCGGAGTGTAACTGAGATCCTTTCGGTCTATCATTCCCTATAGACAGTATACTGTACGCGACTGGCACCTGTATTCTTATTTCAGATCCTAAGCTTGGTCCATCCACTTATTCCATACATCGGCTTTCAAGAGTCTGCTGTAAATTACTTGAACAGTCTGGACAGTGAAGTGCAGATATTTATTGGAAAGACAATATTTTGTTCTCGAAAAGGGAAGAGATAGCGAAACAACAAAAACACAAACAACTACACATTGACGAACTTTCTCTTCTTCACACTTGAAGCGTAAAACAACTCATCGAGACCCTTAGTATCCTTCACGCTGGAAAGAACAGAAAATGATTTATTAAGCTGGATATCGATTGATACTCTCTGCTTTAAAATCGAGAAAGACTTTGGCTCGCCCGTAACTTCTCTTTCTTCCGACTGCGTCGAACGGCTCCGTTGTACAAAGTCCCCACGGTCCGGCGGTCTCCAGACCGACTGGACAGAATAGAAATTCACTTCCAATGTCATGATACTTCATGATCTTTCTCCTTGCGACGGCAACAGCAACTGATCCGGCTTGCAACGACATGGCGAAGTCAACGGTGGTCAGGGCCAGGGCATCGACTACTGTCACGTCCCAGACGAGCTTCTTGCCATTTTTCCAAGAAAATTGCGTCATGCCGTCCGGGCGTCTCTTGTCCTTCCGGAAGATTGCTGAAGGTTTAGGGATGGAAGGGACCCGGGCTGATGTCAGCTCACATTTGAGCGACTCGTTTAGTGCGCTGTGTCGGCTGTAACGACCTTGCAGCTCAAGCCGTGCTGACCATATTCATTTACTGTACCGTGGCACCACACCGACTCGCATGAGAACGACATAAATTGGCGCCCAAAGGAAGGCCAGCGCTGATCCGGAGGGCTTCATTATCCAACAGGTTACCCAGGGAGGAAGACTTAAGCGCGTGAAGCCAGGAACCTGGACAGTCCCATTGCTCATAAAAGTATCGACCATGTATGGATAAGTCGGTCAGTTTTTCGTCTACGAAGCTGAGTATAAAGCTTTCAGAGCTTCGCGTTCGACTGTACCTACATTAGCTGCAGTTCAGGTTGGCCAGACTCTGACAAGGGTTTTGCACAAGCAGCTCCAGGGTCCGATGAGCTTCGGTTGCAATATGTCGATGACCAAGGTAAGCAAGCAGTCATCACCGTCTCAAAGAAGCTACCGGCTGTCAATCGCCGGCAGCATGTCAACATTTCGTAATCAGACGAGAAATCTTAAAGTAGCAGACACCGGCGAAAGGGGTATCAAGGCCGAATGATCGGACTAGAGATAATTAGAATAGTGGAAGGCTCCTTTCGGTATCCAGCATGGGCCTCCGAACAGTCTACACTGCCGTGGCGATAGCCATTCTGTTTCTTGCTGGCATTGCCGCTCTTGAAACCGTCACGGACCTCAAGTTTCTCGTCGTGGTGAGTTCGCTGAAAGTGTTCCTTTTTTCCATGTCTGAATTGAACTGTGCCCGTAAACCTAAACCTTGACATCAGGTCTCTAGACATGGATATCGCGCGACGGCGTACACGTACAAGACGGACTCGTACGGAGAGTCCATCTGGCTCGGCGGATTCAGTAGCTTGACTGGACGTGGAACCTTCCAGCACTACACACTGGGACAGTACCTCGGCCAACGGTATAAGGGATACATCGATCCCCAGAAGGCCGTCAAAGAGGTATAGAAAAACCTGAAGTCGATATATGTGGGAGCTCTGCCAACAACTTCGACCAAATCATTCTCCCGAGTGGCGCATGTTCACGGTCATGTTGGCTGAAACGTGCGTCACTTGATCAGGCGACCACAGTGGAGTCATTTAGTAATTACTGACGTCCCAAATGCTGTGTTCGTGGTCTATGGTTTCTCTTAGATGTACGTCCGTTCTACGAACTACGACCGGACGATTCAGAGTGCCATGGCCAACATGGCCGGCTGGTTTCCGCCTACCCAGAAAGATGTCTGGGCCAACCCGAACAACGTCCCTCTGGCAGGCCTATGGAGACCCTTCCCTGTCCGTCAGAGTGACGACCCAACTCTGCTGGGAGAGACCGAATGCCCGCGTATCGACAAGCGGCCTTACCGTCCAGATCTCCAAGCTCTCTTTGACTTCATTGAGACCAAGCACAAAGTCCTCCTGGACTACGTTCGACTGGAAAGTGGTGAAACGAACATGACGGTGTCGGACGGGTTGGAAAGGGTCTCCGATGTGCTAAGATGCCAGAAGTACGCTGGTGTCAAGTACCCCGCGTGGGTGAACGATACCGTCTACGAGAAGATACAGTATCTGGATGATCTGAGGTTTCATATTTGGGTGGGCGGTAACGGCGACACTTCGAGAGCTCGTATCAATGGTGGAAGGATCTTAAAGACTATCTTGACTGACTTCCAGAGCAAGACTTACAATAAGGGCGACCCTGCAAAACGCAAAGCCTACTTCTACTCCTCGGTAAGACCTGAGGCTCAGTCCGACCCTTAATTCAAGTCGAACGGCGACTCTTAAACCGATTTAGTCATTGACGGTTGCGCCTAAAGGTTGTCATCAGATTTACCAGTCAGAAACATCAACAACTTGGGAAGACTGGTTTTCTTTTTAGCATGACAACTCGATCGGAGGGCTTCTTGCCTGCTTGCATCTGTACGACTATACCATTGATGGGCAGCCAGTCATGCACATTCCGCTATACGCGGTAAGTATTCACGATCGTTTATTGTACGCGCCCGTATGCCGGAAATTACAGTACATGCACCGCCGTTTTGCAGAATACACTGCTCTTCGAGTTGTTCAATAACAACACGGTTCGCATCCTCCACAAGAACGAGTAATATTCGGATATTATGGATATTATGTTCGTCGAGACGGTTCCAATGTAAGGTGTCTGTTTTTCTTTCAGCACCACTGAGCCATCTTTTACAAAGACCGACCCTATTGCTCTAAAACATCCTCAGTGCGACACCTTGTGCCCGCTGGACCGATTGATGGAGCTGACCCGCGAGTACATGCCTGACGACTGGAAGTGCGAGTGCGAGGACGAGTGCGACTTCGACCTTCCCTTCCAACGCCCTCCAAGAATCCCCTCAGCGTGAAATGATGAGCACAGTTCAGCGTTTCGTCCGCAACCTCAAGCCCGTCCATTCTCGCCCGGCCGAAACCACTGAAAACAAATAATTGGTATTGTTAGATTTCCGTCTTCCGCCCTCTTACCAGTTCTCGTAATAAGCACCTGATGATCATAATTATAACCTACCGTGAGACAAATAAATGTAAGAAAAGCCAGCTCGAAGGTTTGGAGAGTGTCCTGTCCTAAAGAACCACTGGCCGGGATGACGCGTGGGGGCGAATGTTTCTTATCGCCAAGCTCGCGAACCTGCAGAAACAATAACTTCAGAATAGTTTGTCGTATTGAATGCTGTCTTCATGATTGAGAAGGTTCGCGGACTTCGCAGATGACATATTGAGTAAATACCAGTGTTTCTTAATGAGCACTACCAAAATCTAGCGATACGATTTAACATACAGCAGAGCAGAATCTCTCAATCATGCTTGATTCTGCGCAACCCGCACTGATTTTAGGGTTCTTGATAACGTAGGTCGTAAAACGCCACCTTCAGAAAGGTGTCCACTTGCCCGCCGAAAAATTTCCCAGATGACGTCAGATGATTTTAACCCTGGCCACCCGGCACATGGTTCACTCGACTTGCCGGATTGCGACGCAATCAGCTGTTCACTTCTTTAGGTTCGGAGGATTCCTGCCACTGATGTGCTGCTGAACCGCGCGTTGCTGGAGAGCGAAACGCATGATCAAGCTCTTGATTGCTCACGTGTACAGCGGAAGTGGGAAGGGAACACGTCGGGTGACCATTTACAAGTTAAAACTGTACAAACCGGACAAAAGTCCAATCAGGGGAAGAGAACAATAGATCATTTAGCGTCGAACGCGGTACCGATCAGCTCCAGCAACTCAACGTACCGATCAGCTCCAGCAGTTTCGGCGGCGATGGCCCAGCTTCTGTTTGACGATGTCCAGTGTCTTCTTGGCCTTCCATCCCTTCTCCGCCATGTCCGCCGAATCAGCTGAAGGCTGATCGGTACTTCTTGCCCAGATACTGCAAGTAGCCTAGGGCGATGGCCATAAAGCACAGCATGCCTGTCAAACCTAGTCCTAGGGTAACGAGGAATTCCGGCGACGGTCCGTTGCAGGATGTTTCTGCGCCGAATTCCAACGTTCGAGTAAGTCTTCACGGACGGAGGGGGGCACTTTCCATCACCAGTGTCCCCGTGCTTGACACCACGATCCTTTCGATGCTCCAGGTCGTGCTCCGTCCGGTTGTATGTTTGGCAGGGAGGAATAGCTAGGCAGGGAGGTACAGTCGGGCATGGAGGTGCAGCGGGACATTGGCGGACACTTTCCTCCAGTTTCCCTTCCGGTAGGGCAGTCGTGTGCCAGCTACCGTAGTAGGCTGGATACGGTTCTTACCGCCTAAAACTAAACATGTTGCAGAGTACTGGAAGCTTCACCGATGGTTGTAGGCTGATGCAACCATACCATTCATGATTTTTGATCATTCAACAATCAAGCTTAGGCAATATGTGTGGACTGATTGGAAGTCACGAATGATCTGACCACGTTAGATTACGACCATCTGTAAAGTGGAGTACAAGTAGAACCTTCTTTTTGGGGCAAACTAACGGTTATGCTGGGCAGCAATTCCGGGCGGAAGAACCACCACAAGGATAAGGACAACGAGAGCGAACATGTTCGGAGAAAATGTAGCAAAAATTTCGTGGAAACTAAAAGTTATGGAATGAGCGACTTACCTAACGGTACCGGTTGAAATACACCCCGGACCACGACAAGCTAAGGTTTGCAGGCCACAGGGGTACTTTCTGATATGTGCATATGGACTGCTTTCAAATAAATGCTTCGAGCGTGAAACCTCACAAAGGTGACTGATAATTTTGAGTGGTACCTTATTGCGAAAATGAAGTAAACTTGGACAATTACAACAGTTCGGAGTAAAATGATTATTGATGAAAAGTATGTGACACTGGTGCATTACATGAACCAAATATTTGGCTGAGATAAGTTATGTACGTGGAAATGTTAGGAAAAGGACTGCGCGATTGTTGGAGTGAAGACCCTTCCTGTGCGATTTATGAAACACATCACTGTGTGTTCTCGCACGAATTTTCACTCCGGATCCTAGTCGAGAATCCGGAATAAGACAGTAATTCCAAGTGGAAAGTACAGGAAATATTACACGGGGAGACAGTGATGTGCTTTGTACATCGTGGCGGTCCTCGCTAGATTCAGGTGACGCTCCAATCCTGCTTCTCTCTTCAAGGAGAGCACTCTACAAGGAATGTCTCACAGACTGTCAGTTGTCTTTAGATGAACAGCCAAAAAACTCTCACCTCGTCTCCGGCCATTTCCCGCGTATAATGTTAGACTTATGCACGATGTCTGAAGATCGTGTCATTATCTGCTGCCAGTCTATTTCTTCGAGATCCTCACTATGAGCGGCGCTTGGTTGGGGTGGATTCCACTCAGAAGGAAAATTTCCAGACCGTATTCATGACTCTCTCCTGGTGGCAGCCCGTTTATGGCTATCCGCATGAGCGCGTCCAAGCTTCGTTCGTTTAGTCGAGTTCGACGTATAGTCTTGATCACATTCTGGATGGATAAACCTCGTTCGTAAATTGGCGTACTAACCGGAAGTACAGAAGCGACAATAAACAGCTGTTCCAGCTCCGAGTATCCGTCTTCGAAGACGATGTGTCTTTCACGCAGAATGTTGTGCTTGAGAATAGCGTTGTCCTTTGTCCAGTAGACTGGCTCGAGTTTTGTTGTAAACTCTGCTTTGAACTTGGTCCACTATACTAGGACGGTAAGCGGGTTGGATCCAAAGTATCGGGCCAGCACTTGTATGTGTTTATCGCCATAGCGTCCGTTCTCGCGAGGAGTTTTGTTCAGCTGGAACACCTGGAAGTGTCTCGTCGCTTCCGTTTCGGGGAAACGCAAGTTGAAGAATATGAGAACATTCTGCAGTAGGTCCACGGACCCCTTGCGGAAAGCTGTAAAAGAGTTGCCGCTATAGTCTGCAGCGAAAAAAAATGGAAAAAGCTTTGATGTTGTCGGCACGATTAATTGTTGCTTTGACCGTTAACTGGTGTACCGATTGTTTCTGGACGCTCCCGAAAGAAGACTAGGCCATGTTGGAACCTGATTTTGTCCTTCAGCGCCATAATGGACGGTCACACGTTATGCTCCCAACTGTTCAGAACCTTGACGAACTCTTCCATGGTGTTAAGCAAGTCGAAAACCCGATAATAGTTCGGATAGCTCAGGGAGGAGATCTTGAAGAAAGTGAAGAAGTAAGTAATGAATTCCGCATGAGAGAAGTAAGATACGTAGGAATAGGCTTCAGTGTAGACTAGATCGAACATTTTAGCAGTGGAAGCATGTTTCTTGCTTAGCTCCAATAACATGGTTTCGTTAAACACCCAGAGATCCGCGAACTGTGCTTCTTTCATTAATTTATCTCGGTGCACATGGTGTGTGTGGGTGTTCTCTCATGCCGAAGGACTTTATTCCGAAAGACTTTCCGTTTGTCTGCCGCAGAAGTACTTGGGTTCGCGTAGACCCGAAAAACGTTACACCAGGTTTTGCGGCGGACGGATTTGTCCTGAGGATGGTCAGCCCAGAGATTGAAGCAATGGTAACAATACACGACGCCATCTGTCGGACGGTAAGCTAACCATTCCGATCTGTCTTTCTCCTTTATGTAGGAGGTAATATGATCCTGATGGTGAGACGGAAGATAAAGAGACTCATCACCGCCTAAAGCCTGCTCAGCCATACCGACCAAGGTAGAGATGCCCATGTGCGGCTGCTGCCCAGCTGAAATTTTTCCAAACATTTCTGCCTGGATTGTTGATATCGAAATCATTCTCGCCTGTTAAAATAGAGATCGCGAAATGAATAGGAGACTGATTTTTTGTTTGACATTTGAACCAGAAACCTTGAAACTAACACTTAATACGGATGTGCACTTTGATAACGGATCTCATTTAAAATGAATCACGCTAGCGGAACACCCGGATTTCGACGTTCCACTAGCACCACTTTAGTTGCCTGTACATTTGTCGTTTCTGCCAATTTTCCAAGCTCGTTTCTTCCGGCATCCTCTTCTTCTATTACAGAACACTTTCGCTTTCCCGGCGTAGGGGCTCTCCTAACCTGCGCAGAACAGATTTTTGAAGAGCTGTACATCTGTCCGTATCGATCTAGTCCACCGGACGTTGGACAGCAAACATAGAAAGAGTCTGAAAAAAGCTGTGTTCAAATCCAAATACCACGTTGGCATGTTGAGTAAACGGTTATCAACAAACCTTCATGGTATTCCTTGTTTATCGATGTGGAAAGTGCTTCTGGATGCCGGAAAACGCTGTATCCCGAACATTCCCTAATATTTATTGTTGCGGGCGCAGGTATTTTTCTCTTGCCGGCCATGAAATCCGTGACGCATAGTGCGTAATCAAAATCTGTGCAGTAATGGTCAGCGGAAGAGAAGTATCACATAATCGACAATGCGCTCCGGAAGAATGGTTCGTGGATCTGACAAATGATACTGTCCTTCGTCGTAAAAGGTTCTGTCCGGCTGAAACTTGAAATCATAGTAAATGGCAACGATATTAGTTCCACCGTCCTTATTTTGCAGGAAACAGCCACGACTGAATCGCGAGTACCCTGAGACATTTGCTATGTTCATATTCTGCTGGTCGATAACCAGAAATCTTATATCCATAGCCCAGATAGGCCCATTTGAAACTGCAAGATATCGTTCAAAGCATCCCACACTACCAAGGAGTATCCGTCAAGACGATGCTTGTAGATGCACGAAGTCTTGAGTTCCACGTAGTCGGGAAACTCAGAATCATCGTGTCTCCCAACGTTGAATTCCCTGATCAAAACTGCACATGGTACTAGCGCGTTAGCACACGTAGAAACGTAAATTATTAGGAAAATGGAAGATCATCGTGTAATTCGAGTTATAAGGCCCTGCTATCTTCAAATTCATAAAAAGCGTGAACCCATCTTGAAATTATACGGCAGCTTTTTAATGTATGGTTTACCGATACTGGACCTAGAGGAGTGAGTGCCTTCGTCGAGACCGTCTTCTTAGTACACCTAGGCTGTATGTGATATGATGAGTCCAGCGAAACCGGCTGCCTCAAGCACGCACATGCAGTTGCCCGGTGGTCAGACAAACGAAAAGGACAGGGTTGGGCTAGCAAGATGTGTCCCGACGGTCTTTCTTTATGCTTCCATTCGTACTTCGTTCCTATTTTAATAACATCGTTCGTGTGTCTGCAGGCAAGCTTCCGACACGCGCCTGGCCTAATTATTGGCGGCGAACAAATTTCTGTCCACCGGCCGAAGGCGGTATCTTCCGGCTTAAATGACGATCAATCGAAGCGTTGCCGCTTTCGGCCTGTGGCCAAATACTGTTTCCCCTCATAATCACGCTAGATGAGTGTACCTTCGATGAACGTGCATTTCGGGTTAAAAGACACTACGAAGTGACAATTATGGCTTGTTGAAAAACCAAAAAGCAAAATTTGCAGAATCGAAACCAAACCTTTGGTGCGGGAGTCGCCGCGTTATTTTGGTGGACAGTCCGTATCATGATGAAGCGGATTCTATGGCAAGTTGGTCTCAGATGGACGCGCGGTTCAGCAGCACTATAGTGATTCCTGCAAGATTTTGTTTTTTCTCGTCGTCCTCGTTTGTTTCGCGTCTTCAAGAGCTTTTCTGGAAGTGACTGGAAGCTGCTCCAAGTCGCCCAAGCGAAACAACCGAAACAGGTAAGTGAACCTCCGCGACAATCCGGAAACTAAAACTACCCAAAATACCGTAGAGAACGCTGCACCTTCTATCTTCCCGTCGTGATATTCCTATCTGCTTTCAGGTTCTTCGTCTTTGAGGTATGGACTCTTACGAGCCTACTTACGTGCCGTACTTTGCTTCCCGATTCGGTGGCACCAACGACACCAACGAGACAAACGACGGCCACAATTCACCCACTCTCTTTCCCGAAGAAGCTGCGCACAGCGACGACGGCATCTTCAACGCATCCACCGATCCCGGCCTTAGAGATCCCCTCGACTCCCAAAAGTCCACGACCAAGAGCGTCCCCATGGACATCTCAGCCTCAGGTAGAACTCTGTCTGGCTCACAACGCAGCGAGGCTGATAAGAAGACATCGGAAGCCGAAGGACGGAACAGCCGTCTAATGCACTCTCCTCTTCGTGTATCACCTGCCAAAAGCCCGCTTCGTGCCGCTCAGGCTAAAGCTACTTCTCCTCTGAGAAAGCTCAACGAAAGCTTTAAGGGAGTCCTGCCAAAGAACAACTCAGACGCTTCACCGACGCGCAACCAGAACGCAACGGTTGACCATCCTCTCAACGCTTCTATCCGACATGTTCACGCTGGGGAGCTGTCTCGCGTGCCATCTAGCTTGTTGAGCAATGGCCAGGTCTTCCTAACCTGCGTCCCGATGGTCTACAACAGCGAAGATAACAGCTGGACTTCGCAAGGATCCATCATTGTCCCACCGTAAGTGAATGACTATCCAGCGTTCTGAATCAGCCAAAAAAATCAACCAAGCGGTCGTAAAATGTTATCTGTAAATGATGCCCGGGGTGATGTGTTGTGTGACATCTTTCAACCCGGGTCAAAATGGACTGATATAGAATTTCGCGTTAACCCGCCTGCGTTGGGTTGGCCCATTTATTTGCCCGGACCAACTGTTTAGATTCATGTTGCGATGCCCAGGTGGATTCTAACGGTTCTCGTTCGACGCTGAACTGCGTCTGAATTTTATCGTGTGTTCTGTTAGACTTCCTTGGGCTTGCTCCTTACGTGGTGTTTCTTTCCGTAGGAGCATCGCAACGGACTTTTGTGGATTCTCCATCCGTCCTTCGGACACGACGGCCAATGTGACGACGGTGGACGCCGAAACGCTGGAAAGTGCTCGAAAGCCTCGGTCCACTCTTCGTAACTCCAGCGTCCGAAAGAGCAACCTGTCCACTGGACGCAAGGAGAGCTTTTCGTCCGCCACTAGGATGGATAGACAGTCGTCTGTGAGAGGAACTGGTGGTGGGGCCAAAGGCAGTGGGAGAAAGGTGGAATTTTCGCCCGACGACGAAATGGACCGTGGTAAACTAAATACTGTACTGTTTGGTTTTGGTGTAATGTCAGGTCACTTGGCGTCGTTCCCGTAAACTAAAGTGTTCTCCGACAGATGAGAAAGATACCACGACAGACTTGGAAGAGAAATAATTTCACCTTTATTTGAAGTCAGAATTTTCTCAGACACGAAGATACAGTTGTTTTGGTTTGTGACATTCTATGGACTGTTTTTCTGGTTCGTATTGACAGAAGATCCAGACTATGATCAGTCCATCGGAAATTGGCGTGCAAAGAACTCTTCTGGGAAGAAAACGGCCGAGAAGAAATCGTCAAATGCTAAATTCAAGACTCCAGCCAGAACTTCTGCGGTAAAACACACGACTGTCGTCTTCAAGCGTCTTAATATGTGAAACGAGGCTACCCCGGAGTGGTTATTTCTGTTTCGTCGAAATAGTATGATTAATAAAATCGGCTGAATTTGTTTTTGCAGGCAAAGTCTTCTGGGAAGAAGCTAAGGACACCCGATTTCGATGACGACGTCATTGAGTCTTCTCCTGTCAAAGCCGAGGAGATGCTGCCTGCCGCAACATCCAGTAACAAGAAGGCTCCAGTGGACCCTTTCGCGTTCGATGCAGAAGACGCTCCAGGCCCTAGAAAGCATACGTATACACGAACACCACAGCCGAAAAGCACAAAGAAAACTCCCACATCGTCTGCTTCCATCAAGGACAAGGACAAGTAAGTGCTTACAATCGTGCAGTTTTCTTGTGTTATCCGTGTCGTCTTGGTCTAAAGGGAAAAAGTGGCAGAAGGAGTTTCAGGGAACACTTTTTACGCGAATTTGCACTAGCGCAAGTTTAATTGCAAGTGTCTGCGTACTTCCGGTTCGTAGTGCAATATTCAGTTCGCTGTATGCAGGATCTTGACAGATGGGTTGGTAACGCGAAAATCGATTGCGAAAGTTTCGACGTGAACGAAATAGATATTGTAGGAGGTCGGACGTGCGCTTAAAGGAATTTTTGGTAGGTCTAGTGGGGCGCGGAAGAAGCCGGTGGTTATGGAAGACGAGCCTGACGAGGACAAGTCTGATGTGGAAGACATCGATGGTCCCTTGGAAGCCAAGAAAGCTTCGGAGCGGAAGGCGAAGGACGCTCAGGAGAAGGCTTCAAGCAACACCAAGAAAGATAACGGTAAGGTGTCGTCGGGAAACAAGAAGAAGACGAAGGTGACGGGCTTGGAAGACTCCGACGAGGACGAAGTAGTCACGCGGAAGGCCGAAGAGAAGAGTGACAGTAAGCCAGGATCTTCGCTTCCGGCCAAGTATCAAGACAAGAAGTTCAGCAGCTTGAAAGAAAGCATTGCGAAGAAGTATGAAGAGGAAGAAAAGAAGTACGAAAATGAGGAGGAAGTGAAAGTGGACAAGGGAAGAAGACCGAGCAAAGTGCCCGCGAAATCTGCTGGTAAGAAAAGAAGGAATAGCTCTAGGGAAAAGAACTTCGATGAATTATTTTCCGAAATTGAATTCTATAAAACAGGGTTGTCCCGACGTGATAAAAATTACCGGAAACCGAAAGTAGAATTTGAGCGATTGGCGTGTTTGCTGAGCTCCCTCTCGGTGAAGTTTGATGCAATCCTCTTCTCGCAGTGGCACAGAAAAGATCGGTGGTGGAGGACGTGGACGAGGACGTGGACGAGGACGATGAAGGTTCGGAGATTATAGAAGCAGCGAAGAAGCCCAGTCCGATCCTCGCTAGGAAGACTGGTCGAGCTCGGGCTCCTTCGGACACTGCCAAAGATTTGAAAGCGCAAGAAAAAAAGGAGAAGGCTGAACAGGACAAGGACAAGGCGGGAAAGGCGACGGTGAAAGGCCGGAAGAGAACGCAGCCTGAAGACGAGGACACCGCTAGCGAACGAGCCACGGTCGAAAGTGAAGGTTCTTCGTCACGAGGCGTTAAGAAACGGGCAAGCAACGTTTCCAACCTCGAAGCAGGTATACCATGAAGAATGCCTCCACAAAACAACCTGAAAAAAATTTGGAAAATGGATTCAGCAAATAGAGTTCTGAAAATAATTTGGAAATATAATCGTTGTGTTTTGGTTCGTGTTAGATTCCGCGGTCAGTTCGCGGGAAAGTTCACTAGTGGGTCGAAAGAAGAACAAAGAGGAAGCTCCAGCCGAAGAAGCAAAGAAAGGGCGGAAAAAGAGTGGGTCGGTTGGTGGGAAGAAGGCTCCGCAGAGCGACTTTGTGGTGGCCATGTCCAAGTCCCTGACAGGCGAGATCAGGGACCGCTTCGATAAGGTGGCGGACCAACAGGGATGGGAAGTTCATGGCGACCTGGCCGACAACGCTACTCACTTGGCCGTTAGCTTGGAGGACGACAAGAAGAGACTGACAAAGCGAACCGTCACTTTCTTGAAAGCCGTGCTGCGAGGTGTCTGGATCGTCGATCCGCAGTGTAAGAAACAGTATTTCATCGGCAGTTTATAAAAATAATAATGACATAAATTGGGGGATTTCCGAAACACTTTTGTTGAAGTTTGCGTTTTCGAAAATTATCCGAACATTTTTCTGGATTTGTTTAGGGTTGGTTACATGCGCGACCAAAGAAGAGAAGGCTGACGGGGCGAAGTTCGAGATTCCGGGGGCGATAAACCAAGGAGCGAAGAATGGTCCGAAACGAGCCCGCGAGAGCCGTGAAAAAGCGGTAAGCGAAATTTTCCAGACTGAAATTGCACAGGCGATTTTTCTGGGGTTCACAGAACGAGTGGCAGGTCGGCAAGGAAACATTAACAGATCGTTTTACCAAATGGCGCAGTTGTCAGTGATATCGGCTGGAAGCCTGCGCCACTCGGGAAGTGATCTTCCCGCGTTTGTCCAACTGGCGCATCTTCTCCCTGCTACTGGTTGTGAGCGTGCGCCACTTGGAAAATCTGTTGAAAAACAGGTAGAATATTGGAGAGGCTCTTCTTGGTCTTGTAGGAGCCTAAGCTGTTCGTTGGGTGTAACTTTTTCTTCAAGAATGTCAAGAAGCTGGACAAGGACTTCAGAGAAATGATCGAGATGGGGGGAGGGAAGATGCTGACGGAAGAACCCACCAAGCGCAAACGACCGTCGAAGGACCGACTGTTCCACGCCTCGAAGGACTCGCTGGTGGGGACTTGCCACTACTTCATCGTGGACGATGACGTCAAGGAAGGTACTCTCCACCCAGATGTGCCTTCTTGCGCAGTGATCCCGGGCGGCTGGCTGTCGGATAGTATTGAGTGCTTCCAGCTGAAAGACGTCAAGGAGCACGAAGGCGGCGACTCTAACGAACTGTAGAAAAAATTGTCTTGGTTTTTCTCTGATGATTCCTTTTGGGCCTTTATGGATCCTTACTTTTGACCTGACGTTTTATTCTGGGGTAGTTGTCGTCCTAGGATCTTAGCTTTGCTTTATTCTGGTGCTAGACGAAGTATCCTCTTGCTTGTTCGGTCTTCTAGATAGTTTTTCTTCGTTGTGAGGTTCTTCTCCGAATGCATCGGTCAGACATATGTGCCTGACTGAATCCTAAGTCTCGCCAGAAGTAATGTTGAATGGAAAATCTGACTGAACATTTTGCAGGCCGGCAACCGAACACACAAAGCCGTTAACCTGAGTGACGCAACGCTCCAACCAATTACAATGGAAGAGTGCGCAAACTGAGATGACGATCTTGTACGTTTCGTTTGCCGACCTCCCCTTCCATGTGTTCTATTGTTGGTTGTACATTTAATACTGTACTGAACTAAGTACAGTTTTGCTGAGAGCGAGAAAAAATAGTAGGATGAGGGCTTGATGGGAAAGTACAGAACGAGAAAAACAAACAGTAGGCACAAAGAGGCAAACAAGGTTTGTACAACAACGTGAGCAAAGATTCAGGTTTTTGTAGAGCGTTAAACTTGCGATTATAGAGAGATAAAGAAGACGCTAAATGCCAAAACAACGCGGAAGTCAAGTTGAACGGGATATCGAGGATTGATTTCGCAACGGGACTGACGTATGTTTCTTTTGATCATGAGCAGAGGCAGCAATTTTATACAGCGTACCGATATTCAGTGGAATTTGTACGTTGATTCAGCTTGGGCGGCGTGTGCGTGTGCCAACATACTGAGGTGCCATTGAGGATTGAGTTGAGGAGGATACATCGAGGACCATGGGAAGCACCATGAGGCCAACTGGGAAGGGGTACCGGCCGGCAATGGAGTAGGGCGTATCAGTGGAGATAACAACGAAGAACTGGGGGAAGGCTGAGTCGCATACGGGTTGTACAGCTGCAGTGACCTTTGCTTCCGATTCTCCTGAACAATCCGCGCTTGGATTTCCGGTAGGAGTCTGCGAGTGCGACCGTTCTTGCGGCTGATAGTGAAGTCTCGTGGGTCGAAGCCTTCTTGGGTGATGATTTCGGGGAGGATACGGCGACGGGCGTTGATGAACCAGTTGCAGACCTGCAGGACGGTCAGGTTGGTGCGTTTGGCTAGCTCGGCTTTCTCGGCGTCGGATGGGTAGGCGTTGTAGCGGTGCTCGAATAGCCACAGGCGGAGAACTTTGACGGCTTCTTTGGGTAAGTTACCGCGTCGCTTCTTGAGTTTATTGGACTCGTAGCGGGAGGAGGAAGTACCATCAGTTGGGTCGTCGTCGAAAGTGACGCAGTCGATATCCGAATCCTCGTCGGATTCGGAGTTGGAAATTCCCTGACTGTCTTTTCGATCTGCAAACCCTCAAAAAATCCAGTTTCACGATTTTTGACCTTCTCGGACAAAGAACAATCTTCTTCGGCCAGCAGCGTTACACGGTAAAAAAACTGAATCACCTTCAACAAGTTAAAGTTCGAATTTGTTGAGTGTCAACACTGGACTTCCTGCATTTTTTAGACTAGACAGATATTGTCGAGTTGGATGACTGATTGGCTTACCACGCTCTGATAGTCCATGGTTATCCCGGAATCCGGCGGTTTTATGTAAAGGTGCCATACTGGAACGAAAGAAAGTCTTTTTGTCAGCGATATTGACCACGCATTGTCTGCCACGCGAATGGTTGGAACAAATCCGACATTCTTCTTCGTTTATATAGTGGTTGAAGCATGTCACCTCAGGAGAACGGCAGGCTCCAGTGTGACACAGAACGTGTCTTCTTTCTATCAAACACGCGAAAGATAGCGCCGTTTCGTTTACTTAGAGCAACAAGTGCGCAGGGGCGACATCATCTCTTTGCCTTCGAAGTTCGCAGATTAGATAGTGGCCAATACCCACTTAATTTGTGTTGAATTACGGATCTAAAGATAACTGCCACGATAGTAATGACGTACTCAACTGGGCTAAGAAGCTCGTTGCTGTCCCATCCTTGTCTGCCAATGTAGCCCAACTTGTCAAATCGAGATGACATGGCGTCAGCCCACACACCCTACTTCGTGTTTTTGGCTCCCCTGCGTGTGTACGCTAGATATGACACGAGCAGACATGCTGTTTGTCTTGCTCGAGGATGGCCCAACATTCTCTGAAATTTTGAAGAGTGTTCGACAAGCCTACAGTAGTCGAAATTGCAATACCAAATCGGCGTGCAAACTCCAGTTACGATCACACGTCCACTACGTCATCGCGGACTTTGCCTACTAGCTGAATACACCGCCTTGTCAGACCATACAGGAGGTGACGTCATGCGCGTCGATCTTCGTTACTCAAGACAGAGTCTGCGCTCATTCGTCAGCTCATTTCTCCGAAGTGATGGAGTACGAAAACATGAGGCGACGGGAATCATGGGGAAACTAGCTCTACTGTTCAGGTTGAAGAGTTAGTTACGAAGAAGTGCCAAACTAGCAAAGATACCAAAAGTTCTTAGACATGGCGAACAAAAAAGTTCCTGTCTGCCTTGTCATGCTAATGTGCCTTCTGGAGCAATCCTCTCTTGGAGCAATCTGTTTTGCCTTTGCTTATTGTCAGAGACGATTCTGAAGTACGGGCTTGTAAGAAATTTGCGGTCCTTTGGAGTCGACACATCTCTCGAGAAAATTGATATGGCTCGAAAAGAAAATCGTTTGACCGATTCGTTGCGGTCTCTATTTGAGTTTGAAGAAGGGACAAGATTGGGGTTTGTTTGCAGAAGATAAGCAGGTGCTCTCTTCGTGTCATCAAATGGCGACTGGAAGACAAATAGCTCAGCAAATGATGACTTCTTGACTTGTTATAGTTCAGCCATTTGCACTTTACGACCATCATTCTGGCGCGTGCCGAAAGTGACATCGAATGCTATCAAAATCAGGTTTAGTGAATTTATGATCGCCCTGACCTGGAGGTGACGATAATCTTTATTCGGCCGCGGTGGCGGCAAATGCTTGAAGCTTTTAACTACCTTCAAGTTTCCTCACGTACGAAAGCACTACCATAAAGGAGCACCTACTTCGCTACCAGGAAAGCTTTCCCCGGATGCCAGCATGTCAAGGCTTACTTCGAAAGTTTTTTCTTTGGTTTCACGGTTCAGAGCAGGCTCGCACTCGTAGTGCATTTTCTAAGGTTCATTGGCTGCCGTTCCAAACTGATCCCAGTTCAAAACTCACCCAGACTACCACTTTTAGTCACGTGACAAAGCAACAAATGCAGCTGGGAGCTGAGCGAACAAACCCGCCAAGATTGTTCCTCCGAACAGCGCATACTTCAGCCAAGAACAATGAAAGCGTGCGCCACATGGGTTGAACAGGCTTGCCGACGTTGTTTTCGCTATCCGTGTTACTGACGGGAAGCCTGCGTCGCTAGCAAAAAAGTCTCTCGTCTTGTTTGCCGCGGTCCCAGTGGGTTAGACAAGGTACGAAAGTGTTTGAGTGAATTCGAATTCAGTCACGATGCAAGCCTGTGGAAAATTGACGGGGTCAAATGCAAATTCTTCCTCGAAACCGCCGTTATCAAACTATAATTTAGGGCGCTGACAATGGTTTTCTAATCGGTGAAGTTTACAAAGCTTGATAATCAGGTGCCGTCGCTCTCAAAAGATTGGTTGAAAGGAGCGGTTAGGTTTGACGTTTCCCGCTATCAATGAACGGGCAAGATGCGCCGAAAGCCTCAAAACAACGACCCGACTGATAAGACCACTGGCTGATAACTGTCAACGGATGTTTGCCGTGTCAGGCAGGTCTTGTTGAATCTGGCTGGCTCGTGCCTGCGAAGGTGAAACAACCGTAAATATGCCGCGAGATGTCGAAAGAACTTTGTAAACCTTAGCTAGCATTGTTCCTGGTCCCTTGTCGCCAATGAACATGGTGTTTGCTCACCGACACAAACTTGATAAACGTCTGCCATTTACTCTGACAGGTTTTCTTATTTATGTACGAGCCGGAAACCTCGATAAGAAAACTAACAGAACGTGGCTCCTGCTTGGATAATTTGGTGTACTTTACCTCTCAAGAGGTTCACTGCACTTTGCGTTCCCTAACTTAACAAACATTACTTCGATTTTGTAAAACTTGAAAATGATCAAATCCTCCATATACTTTTTCAAAACTCCGGTCAGAAAGCAAGCCAGCAAACAATCTCGAGATGATAGCGTTATCTCAAGTGGCGCAGTTTTCTTGGTTATTGACTGGAAATGTGCGCCACGTGAGGTGTCGATCATCCCGAGGTTGTTCCGCCGACCTCTCAACTGTGATCCAAGATCTCTCCTTGGGTGTCTCTTAATTGCTCTTTCGCAATCTGACCGAAGTAAGCGACCGACAAGTCGAAATCGTCAGTTTCGTCACTAGGAAAAACGACAGAAAAGATAAAAGCAGTAAAAATTCCATTTTGCGTCATCCAATCGAAGCAGTACAGAACCATCTCCATCACAGACTATATATTCTCCAACAAAAACTTCCCTTCGGAAAATTCTTCCGGTATTGTAGTCAGGTACATGACCTGCAGAGAAACAGAAGAATTAAGTTTGCAGAGAAAAGGGGAGTTTTACTGGTTACTTGATGAACAAGTCGTCCTCAGGATCATCGCGAATATTCAGTCCACGTTCGCGCATAGCTTTCTGGAAGCCTTCTTTAACTTTCAGCCGCTTCTCTTCCTCCTCCGCCTGCCTTGTTAGGATGTACTGAATGTCTCGACTTCTAGTACCCGACTGTTGCTCTCTGAAACCATCCCATTCTCCAACCAAGACCAGATTCTCGCCTCGTAGGATACAGATGCCTCGTTCGATGTCGCCGTACTCTTTGTCCACGTAGATGCGTTCTATCGTCTCGGCTACCACGACATTGCCGAACTGGTCCAGACTTTTGAGTATCCCGATAAAGGTTCGACCATCTCGTAGCCAGAAAAGTAACCTCTTGTCCAGTTCGTAAAGGAGGTGAGCTGTGCCAGAAGGAAGGTTGATGTTGTTGGCAGGATTGGGCTGAGATGGACCGCGTTGGTTGCGAGGGTCGCCTCGTCCTCCTCCCGGTGGAGCTCCATTCCACATGGAGAACATGATCGGAAAATACAAGGAGCACAACCGTCACAACGTCAGGGTATTTTACCAGAGGATGCGATCACGGATTTCTGCAGAAGGTAAAGCAACTGAGGAGAACTACCCGGAGCTTCAAGAAAAGTTTAGAAAACTCAGGGTCAGGATTCAGGGAGTGGAAAACTTTCCCACGGTGTTCTTGATTGATTCTTGATTCGAGTCATTTATTCCAGTCCCAGAAAGTAAACAAATCAACAATCAATCAACTTCGACAGCTCACTTCATCACTTCCAGAAGTCTCTACGAGTATTTTCCCAACGTAGAAAACTGGGGAAAATCACAAGCGCGGGCGCCGGGGGTCCTGGCCGAGGTGCTAAACTCTCGTCTTCCGATTCCCTCTTACAAATTATGACAGGGGTTTGGGGTTTTAGCACGGCCTTGCAGAAAACCTTGAAAAATTTCGGTTGTCAGCCTATCACTGAGACAGAGAAGTGGGAGACGAGAGTACGGCATGGCCCGCGCTTGGGAAAAATAAAGGCTAAGGAACACGGCATCTCTCGTGACCGTCCTCGCTGTCCGGCTGATCTCTCAACCGCTAATTCGGTATTTCCAATGCTTTGCAGGTGTCGGGAGCTCACAGGACGACTCTACTTCAAGACTGCATCGAAAAGAGTGGACCAACTGCGGGAAGAATGAGTGACGAGAAGGAATCCACCGCCGCTGAATCCAACAAGCGCAAGCGCGACGAGACTGAAGCTGCTCGAGACAATCCCAACAAGGACATCTGCGATTTATTACTCGAACTAGCTGATCACGAGAAGAACGCTGACAAAGAAATGTTCAAGAGCATCGCTTACCGCAAAGCAGCACAGATCTTAGCCGAACACAAGCATCGCGTCAAGAGTGGCAAAGAAGCCCAAGAGTTTCCCGGCATCGGTGAAGGCATCGCTGCGCAGATAGACGAATTCCTCGTTCGTGGAAAGACCGAGAAGCAGGAGGAAGCTGAACACGACGAAGACGCGCAAGAAGTGGGTGAGCTATCGCGCGTGCCAGGCATCGGGATTGCTCGAGCGAGGGAGCTGAAGAAACAAGGCATCCACACCATCGAAGACCTGAAGAAGCACTCGGACAAGCTGACGGAATCGCAACAGATCGCGCTGAGGTACTTGGACGACATCGAGAAACCCATTTCCCGAGCGCGAGCAAAGAAGGTATCCATTTCGGGCCCGATTTAGCACCCCGAAATCCGTTTGAGAGTATTAGTGAAGTCACCGCGTTCAGTTCAGTTTGGTGTTGTCGAACGATGATTTTAGCTGTCTATTGACGTCATGCGTTGCTTAGCCGCTGCAGGGCTGTGAAGCATGACGTCAGTTTTCTTGTGTACATCGTGATGAGCGGGGTGGTTCTTCAATTGGCGTAGTGACGTCATATGCTTATTCAGTGTACGTTCAGATACACGGCATAGCCCTCAGTACGGCACGGACCTGTATTGATATGCCGCTTTTCGCCCGTTGGATGGCTGACTTTAACGTGGATTGCTGTTTCAGATTGAGGAATCGATGGAAAGTCAACTGAAAAAACTCCACAAGGACTTCGAAGTGACACTCTGTGGTGCATACCGCCGCAAAGATGACACCATTCTTGAAATTGTCGCCGTCGTCACCCACAGGTCCCGCGAAAGCAGCAAGGAGCTGATGGCTGAAGTCGTGGACACTCTGAAGAAGAACGGCACGTTGGTGGAAGTCATGACTCAAGGCGAGAACAGGCTGAAAGGTATTATGTCGTCGTCCAGCAGTGGTGGACAGAAAGATGGGGAAGAAGAAGATGGTGAAGAGGAAGATGGACCGGCGAAGAAGAAAGCAAAGAATGGAAACCATGGAGGGAAAGGTGAGGACCATCATTACTTGGCGCTGTATCTGTACGCTGAAAGCCAGTATTACTCGGCTATTCTGAAATGGACGGGCAATGACTTGTTCATCCAAGAGTTGAACTCGAAAGCAAAGGCGAAAGGGTACAAGCTGAACGAGTATGGACTGCATAAAAGTCGGAACGACGAAGGCGACACCGGAAATGAAGGTAGAGTACTTGATACGAGCAGTAGACGAATCTTTCGGGTGATTGGCAAACTTTGCTTTTTCTTGTCTGAAGGTACGGTCAAGATCAACAGCGAGGAAGATATCTTCAGAGCGCTGGACATGGAGTACGTTCCACCGGAGAAGCGAAACGTCAGCTGAGCCTATCGGAGAGCCAAAAAGCAGTAGGACGTGTTACATTTTTGCTATATTTTTCTTGAATCGTTTATTGTTAGTCGTTTCATGACGCTGAAGTATCTCATTTTGAACTTAATTCCCCGCCGAAATTTTTATAGAAATTTTTCTATGACTTAGTCGAGCCATGTTCGACTTGTTTCTCCGAAGGAGTGGAATGATTTTTTATGCGGCTCATTTCCTCAAATATTTCGTTGTTGTTGTTATTGTTGTTATTGTTGTTATCAGTCTTGTTTCAGACTGTGTCTGGAGCGAAGACTAATGTTATTCCATTCACGGTTCTCTGTGATGGTTTTCACTTAGCGGGTGCGTCATGTACAAAACTTGAAAAGTTTTCGCATAGCAGTGTATTTCTTATCGCTGAAAGAATATAATAACAATGGCTGGACCGAGCTGTGGTCGTTGTTTGGAACTGTTCACCATCAGCTTAGTAATTCATTAGACCTGCAGGGATTATGATTGTGTTCGCGGAAAAACGTTTATATGTCTGTTTTCTACGAAGAGTTTTGCAATGGATATACCTTCGAAGATCCCAGATGAGGAACCGAGCACCCTTTTTATGGCGGAAGGCTCATTTGTATCCTTTAGCGGTCCTTTCACTCTAGTCAGTCCTGGATCCACAAGTATCAATAACAAGGAAGTCATTTTGGGAGTCCCATCCGGTTTACAAGATGTCGTATGTACCGGTCACTTGTACGGTGGTGCTTTTGCCCATTGCCGCAATTCCAAAAGGTGAGAAATTGCGCCGATTAATTCCTCGTTCAATTTCAAACGACCGTCGAAAAGGCCGAAATGTTCTGGGTACAGATTGACTGGATTTAATTTTGTTTCATTTGCAGGTCTCACGACGATCTGGCTCACTTCAACAAAGTCAAAGCTAGGATGGAAAAGGACGAAGCACTGCACCGATTTTCGGTCGATTCATTCGTCAAGATTCTAAAGCCGGAAAACGTAAGTGATCTGGATCGTGTCTTCGTAAAACGCTGCTGGATTGATCGATATCCTCATTTTTCCCAGGAGCAAGTTGCCGAATGCTTGTTCTCTCTTCTGGACAGCAGCAAGCAAGGGTTCGTCAGCCGAGCGGACATGGTCGAATGTTTACGGAAACTTTACACCGGATGTTTCTGCCAAAAGTTCCGCCTGCTCTTCGATCTCTACGACGCAAACGGTAACCAAAATTGAATTCCCTTACGGACTTCCTCGTCCAATTGAAGCCGTTCTGGAATGAGGCAAATCACAAAATTTGGAGAAAAGAACTATCATAAAATGAACGCAGAATAGCGACCGACAGGAAAATGGTTGAGCAGTGGAATCTGAGCATCTGCATCGACTTGACATTTGATTATCCGACGCGCTAAAGTCGTTACAGAGGTTGAAAACTTCGGAACAAGGACGTGATGTGTTCCCTTTTACCGTTTACAACAAATTCAATCATACTGTTTTGTTTTATTCAGGAAATGGTGGGATCGATGAGGAAGAATTCAGCGCCGTCATCAAGAGCTCCATCAACAAGAACTCTTTCGTGCTGAGTACAGAACAGGTCTCCTACTTGTCAAAGAACCTCTTTGAAGCCATTGACACCGACAAGAACGGTGTGATCTCCTTTACCGAGCCTAAAGAGTTCTTCGATCGATCTCCTGCCCTCCTGCAGCTTCTGGAAGTCTCGTATGTTTATGTTCCGACCTGCTTTCGCAATCACTTTACCACACCTTCTACTAACTAGCTAGTGGTTCTGACCACTGGGAAGGCCGAGCAAAGGAGGCACAAGATTATAGGCCATACATTTCTACTGCGTTACGTTGCAGTTGCGAGTAAAAAATTTCTGTTGCCCGGATCAAGTTGCGCATTTGTTTTCAGTACAGAGTTTGCGATATGTGAAAGCTGGAACAATCTGATCGTCCATTGATATCTCGACAGACTTGAAAGGGCCTCGCTTCGCTCGGCCAGATAATACAGTCCATTACACCTGGTATATCTCCAGGTTCTCCCGCACATTAGCTCCTTCTCAGCGTTCGCCGCATTCGTCCACCAAAAATAAGTCCACATTAATCAACGTTCCTCATTCTCTGTCATGGAGCTACGTGCGACAGAACCCGCGCGAAGCCATCTGGGGATGGATGTTCGCGTTGGCGTTTGTTGGTGTGTTTGTCCTTGGCTTCGTCCTGGCATACCAAGCCAAAAGTACGAAACCTAATTTCGTTGCTGCTCAATGTTGCTGAACGTGTTTTACGGCTTCTGTGTTTTACGGCTTACAGGCGAAGAATTTGGATGGCCGTGTGTGGTCTTTTACGGATGTGCCAAAGGTTTCGGCAAGCTGTTGACGTGGACCTCGACATGGTCCTTGCTGTTTATGCTCAGGGAAAGCATCACATATTTGCGCGATACCATCTTCCACCACTACGTTCCTTTCGACGCGACAACGTACGCCCATAAGATCAACGCATATCTACTAGTAATGGCTACGTTTGGACATGTCATCATGCACTTCGCCTGCTACGGTAAACCACCCTGTCGAATATCCAGGCTGATACCAGTGTCCCTTTAAAGTAGCGGTTCATGACCTTGTCAATGTCATGTTTCCTTCCTTCAGGCTGCTTCCAGTTGTCTAACGCAGGTACTGGACCGGATGAAATGGCGGAAAACACCACAAGCCTTGTTTTGACTGCGGATGGATGGGAGAACCCGGCTGCGATCGCCTTATCGGCAAATGCGGAAATGATTAGTGGATGGTTGGCATTCTTGGCGCTGCTGGTTATCTTGGCCGGCGCGCTTCCCTTTGTTCGTAGAACCGGCCGTTTTGAGGTGAATTGACTACTCCCTTAGGTGCGCTGCTTTACATGATTTGCGAAAAGTTGTCTGAAAAATTTCGAGTTTCAACCTATGGATATTAATATTATTGAGAACAGTTTACCGTACTTCTGTCCGTGTGGTTGCAGATATTCTTTTATTCACATCTCGTGGGATACATCACGTACTTCGTGACGGTGTTCGTCCATGCCAGAAACAGTTTCTTCTGGGTTTTCGCGTCGGTGCCGGGAGCACTCTTCCTCCTTGAGAAAGCCTATAATGTATGGCGAGTGCATTTGAAGAAGAGCTGCAAAGTCAGAGTGCGGAAAGTGGTCCAGTGGCCTTCGGGAGTAAGTCCAACAAAGAGTGTCTGCTCTTGATTTCGATTCATTGTCCCGTATTAAACTTGCTGTGGTCCTAGCGACGGGTCACTGTTGTAATCTTGGTGAAAAGTACACAGTTTGTGCCGTTTCGCGCATAAAATGGTCGCACAAAAAATACTGTATGTCGTTGTCGTCGTTAGGTACTGAGGTGCTAAGATCCTGTATTTTTTTCTCCAGGTGACTGAATTGACTCTGCAGCGCCCACTGACTTTCCGGTTCCACGGTGGAAGCTACGTGTTCATCAAAGTGCCAGTCCTGACGGACTTCGAATGGCACCCTTTCACCATCAGCAGCTGCCCGGAAGATCTCGGTCGGTCGTACAATCTTTCAATCCTATCGCCTCTGATGCTGCCAGCGAGAGTACTTTCTCTTTTACAGACCGTCTGGTCTTGCACATTCGCTCGGCCGGAGACTGGACTCGCCGGCTTTACGATCTCTTCGACGAGCGCATCACCCTCTCAACTTCCTTGTCCTTTTCTGCCAAACAAAGCTACAAGATGTCGACCAAGCGGGCCGGTGTGATGGACCGCCGGAGGAACTTGTCTATCCTCAGCAAGAAACGTCCTTCCATGATGCCGCGGGTCCTTCGGGAGACCGACGTGACCGTCTGTATCCACGGTCCTTATGGAACTCCTACCGGCTTGGTCTTCGAGTGTGAGCACGCCGTGCTGATATGCGCGGGTATTGGTGTGACACCTTTCGCGTCCATCTTGCAAAGCATCGTCACTCGACACCAGAGCACCGTCGAGACCGAAGTCAGCTCGCACGAACCTATCCAGCTTGGCAGACATGTCTTACTCAAAAAGGTAAACAGCCCGAAAGTATATTTCTTAGACCTGCATACGCCTTATCCTTGATCTCATGTGGCCAGCAAACATGCAGGTTTGCGACGCTTTCGAAATCCACTTTTCTCACAAACCTACATACCAAAGTGCGTTGATTTAGTGCAAAGAACGAGTATGTAGGTACGCGATCTGAGCTGATCTCCTTCGTTTCAGCGACCTGCAGGCATAATGTCAAGCTTTCAATCCGTTAGCCCGGTATGCAGGTGAATGACAAGTACCGTTTTCTGCTGTAGGTCGATTTCATATGGGTAGTGCGCGACCAACGCAGCCTCGAATGGTTCGTCGAGCTCCTCCAGCAACTCGACGCAGCTCAACATCGCGAGGAACGCTTCCAGCGCTTCCTGGAAATCCACATTTACGTGACTTCCGCCACCAGCATGTCCGATCTACAGTCGTTCGCCCTGACTTCCGCCCTGGAGACCTTCTATCAAACCCACCAGCGCGACCTTATCACGGGCATCGCCGCACGCGCGCGACATGGACGACCAAAGTGGCAAACGGTAAGTCATAACACCAACTTTTTTAAACTATTTGCTAGCCGTCCAGTTCAGCCATCTGATTCCATTATTGTACAGGTATTCGAGACGATCAAGGAGCAAAGTCGAGGAAAGGTCTCAGTGTTTTACTGTGGACCACATCCGCTGAGCCGCGAGCTGCGTCAGCTCAGTCATCAACACAACTTTCGCTTCTACAAAGAATCGTTCTAAAACTATCTCCACTGATAAGTCTCAATCTGTAACAAGTGACAAAGTTTCTGCAAAGTCGAACTGAATCATCAATATGGGAAGGTTAACAGTTTAGCGCAGTCCGAGAATAAGCGTGCCTTATTCTCAGACTGCCCATACCAAGGAAAAGACTGCTCATTGCTTTCCTTTGAGAAAAACATGTTCGCAACAATGACAATCAAGCTGGTTAGCTAGACACTTCTACAAAAGTTCTACGCCCGGTCTTTTCCACCAGACGTCGCTGTAACTCCTATCTATAGCCTGCAAACCAACCAGACATTCCAGTCATCAATATCTTAGTACTTCCGTTTAATTTCCTTTCGTTTTCTTACATAGCTTTTCTCAATGAATTTCCGCGCGCTCTGCAGCGAACTGTCCACCTTAGTTTGATCATGAGCTGTGAAAAGATAAAAGCTGCTATACAACAAGCATCTTTCCATGCTAAATTGAAAATCCGTCACTTACGAACAAGCTTGTTCCCTTCATCGACCACCTGCGCACCCGGTGTTCTCAACAACCCCGCTTGCGCTTGCTGAATCACAGGCGCTGCCTGAGGCTGCTGCATCTGCGAGACTGGATACTGTCCAGGAAAGTGTTGTTGCTGTTGTTGAGCCTGCATGTGCAGGTGCTGCTGCGGCACAGCCTGCTGTTGGGCTTGTGGCTGGCCGTAGTAGCCGGGGTAGTATTGCTTGTAGTACTGTTCGTAGTTGGTGCTCATCTGCTGCTGCCACTGCTGGTAGTAGGCTTGGTACTGGACGTACTGCGCGTAGTAGTTGGCCAGTTGCTCCGAAGACATCTGGGCTTGTTGCTCTGGTGTTTGTCCTAATTTACTATGGGAAGAAAAACCTGTGAAATAATGGTGGATCTCTTGAAAGATTAACACAAGACCGTTATGGCAAGAGGCGGACGTTCTCGGTGCTATCAAGTTAGCTGAGAACGTGCGTTACGGAAATGGTCCAACAGATTGTTTTCTGAAGTGGCGCACGTTCTCGGTGAAATCGATTCAAACAGTGCGCCACTTGGAAAACTGGTCTCGTTGAGTTTGCTCACCAGCTGCAGAATTTGGCTCGTTTATTTCTCAAGATTTTCGGTAGCAAAATGCGGGAGGGCTTAAGAAGAAGCAAATCTACCGTGAAGAGTGATGGGAAACAAAGGGTCAGGCTTACTTCTTAGGTGCGGCGATGCTGACGCGAATGGGTTTGTTGGAGATGGTCACACCTTGCATCTCATTCAGAGCGCGTTGTTGGTCAAGTTCTTCTGCGAAGCGAACGAATCCGTATCCACGACTGTCTCCGTGTTCGTCAACAACGACTAGAAAAAGAAGACAATGCTAATATTCGAAATAGAAATGGGATTTGGAGTGCAACTTCCGGTTGCAAATCTGAATTCGAAACGTAGCAACGTCAAATTTGGTTGATAGACAACCGCTATAAACCACAAGTCTGCTTGCCGATCAAATTTCCTTGATTGACCGCCGGAACTGCTGTAAATATTCGCTGCGTCCGCGCAGCACGTACACTTACATGACGAGGCACCCCCGTAGGGGGTTGCGCAATCCGCGAAACTGGACCGGGGCTGTACTTCACTTGTACGATGACGTACTGCGCCGACGCAGCGAATATTTACAGTAAGTGAAAAGTTCTCATTCTCGACCAATTTTATTTATCGTTTCTGTGATACCTCTAGCGGATTTAACGGAAGAGTATCTCGCGCTGAAGAAGTTGAACAGTTGCAGATCGTCCACACTGTATTCGAGATCGCCGATGAAGATGGCAAAATCTGGCACGAGAGGATTGTCTCTTCCTTGATGGGCCATGTTCAGCTTCCATCGTTTGATCTGCAGAGAAAAGAAAGTCAAGTAACTGAAAATCCGTTACTGCGTTGTGTAACGTACCGGCAGGATGCCCGACATCGGTTTCCCGTTGAGAGAATGCAGGCATTTCAGCGCAGTTCCGTCATCGCGAAATTCTGCCAAAAGCAACACAGTTGTTCAACTAATCAAGCTGAGAAATCCAGCGATAACTTCAGGCTCAAACCCGACTAACGTGTCTTCTTTTCGGCCCTGCTCTCCAACCATACCAATGAATCCGTAGCCTTGTGACAACCCTGTCTGCTTGTTCTTGATGATCTTGATGCTCAAGACGCTTTCACCGAAGGTACCTAACGCTGCACGGAGGAAGTATTCGTCATGCATCACGTCCAAATCGCCCACCCACAGGACATTGGTGGCCATCGTTGCTTGACCGTCTGTCCCAAAGCTATGAAGCTTCCTTAGGCCAGCCGAGTTATCCGTCCCGTTATCTGCAAAAAGACAACCTAGTTCACCTCGTTAGTCCGACCGCGACTTTCAAGAAAGGAAACAGACTAAGCGCCAAACAGGACTACAGTCTACAGCAGGAAAAATCGGAAAATACAGTAAGGGCTTACAAAGATAGATTACACCGTTGTAATTCCATCAGCGGTGTAATCTATCTTTGTAAGCTCCACCCTTCACCCAAATTTTCTAGGCGTATCCACCAAAGTAGTTGGTGTAGTTACACCACGAGCCAGTCTAATCTCTGTAGGCCCTTAGTGTACGACAAAATAAGCCGTTGAAAATGGGTGTTGGAGGGAGCATGATGGATGAAGCCAATGAAATTTGCGCATGCAGCAAAATATAATTCTCATTCGCTGAGTTGGGAAGGAGCTCCAGCTGCAGAATTACGACCATTTCCAACGGTTAATATTGTCGTACACTGTAAAATCTGGAAATATACAGATTGCGAAGTGATCTGCACTAGCACAATTTGATAGGCACAGGAACATCGTGACACCATAGGAACTAGTTCGTCTCGTAGGCTCTGTGTTAAAAGAGTCGCACAATGTTTACATATGACGTCACAATGTTCCTGTGCGTAACGAATTGTGCTAGTGCGCTGTCGCTCGCAATCCGTATAACAAGGGCTCACAAAGACTAAGCTGGCGTGGTGATGTAATTTCACCAGCTACTTTGGTGGATACGCCCAGAAAACTTTCTTGACCAGTTAGTAACGGCTTGCTTTGAAAGCCCCGCACTGCAGGTAAGTACGAGTGGAGGATTATGAGATATTTGATGTCGGAGAAACCACCATACACTCACTAGTAGGACGAGCAGCGAGAAACTTCGTCATGGAAGGGACATTTGGAGGTTCGGAGAGGAGCACTCGGGATGTTGATTGCATATGGTGTGATTACGAGTCGTTCCGGAGCGACTCGTAACTACACCGAAAGTATAATGTCTGGTGGAATAAATAGGCCAATCGTAACGGTCTGGGTGGAGCCAATTACACCAGCGTTACAATTCCACCAGCGGTGTAACCTATCTTTGTAAGCCCTTAATATAAATAAACACCAAACAGTCCGAATTTTTTAAGTACTCAGTTTTGTACCGTGGCCGTCAAGGGATTCCGGTTCGGTGCGAAGGGTAGTGTTGTAGACCCTCACGTAGTACAGACCAAGCCGTGCTAGTTCAACTTGTGCACTAGAAATACGATAGCGCACATCTCGCCATTTGGTTGCTGATATTTGTATAGGTGGCGTGCAGTGTAGGACCAATCAAATCCACCCCCTTGTAGCTTCGACTAATCAAAACAACCACGTTTATTTCCAGAACTTGCACCCGCCCACTCAGCTACGGTAACGAAGTTCTCTGCCTCTCCGGCTGGTTTCTCCAGAAGATCTCTTCGTTCCAGGATTGTTCACGGATATCCTGCATCTCTTTGGATTCGTTTGAGAGCGTAAAAGGTAAGTCCGGCTTCAGGTTAACTATCAATTGGTATAGTTTGTGGATCCGAGCACCGCAGCACGAGCATTGTCCGGGATGTCGTTCGCCCAGCCGCTGTTGGGTGCTAGCGCTGATTGTTGATTACTCGGGCTTCAGTTGCAGCTGTTCGTTTCTCTTCCAGGATTCTCGGTTCAGCATGGCTGATAACTGGGGTGTGGAGGGTGATGCCGCTGGAGGAGCTGTTGTGGAGGAGACCGATATGCCAGCTGGCATCACCGTTCCTGACACACCAGGAGAGGAGATCAAGCTGTTTGGAAAATGGTCTACAGTGGGAATCAACGTCAGCGACATGGCTCTGACCGTAAGCTTTCGCTTGTAGCTCGTCTGGGGGAATTTGGGCAAAGTGTGATTCTGCTTTAGGATTACATCGCCGTCAAGGACAAGCACTCGAAGTTTCTGCCGCATTCAGCTGGTCGGTATGCCGCCAAGCGTTTCCGTAAGGCCCAGTGCCCTATCGTTGAGCGTTTGACCAACTCGCTGATGATGCACGGTCGAAACAACGGCAAGAAGTTGATGGCTGTCCGTATCGTCAAGCACACTTTAGAGATCATTTATCTGCTGACGGGTGAGAATCCAGTCCAGATTCTGGTGAACGCAGTCATCAACTCTGGTCCACGAGAAGATTCTACCCGTATCGGTCGTGCTGGTACAGTCCGTCGACAGGTAAGTCAATCCAGTCATCACGCTTCAGATCGAGTGGCGCACGTCTTCACTGTTACTGGCTGAAATGAGCGCCACTGGGACTAACTCGACGAGATTGTGGTCTCAAGTGGCGCACATTTTTATCGCTTTTGGCTTGAAGCGTGCGCCACTTGAGGTATCGATCTTGTACAGATTCATTTGCCGGCAACTGAGTGAAATGAAACTGGGATTTCATTGAACTGCTATCCACTTCTTTTTATTCTTTTTCCTCTCTCTGATGTCATTTCTTTTCTGTCGTAGGCTGTGGACGTGTCTCCGTTGAGACGAGTCAATCAGGCCATCTGGCTTTTATGCACTGGAGCTCGCGAGTCGGCCTTCAGGAACATCAAGACCATTGCCGAGTGCTTGGCTGACGAACTTATTAACGCAAGCAAGGTACGTTTTGTTGTTGCTTCCTGTTTTCTCAGATCTGGTGAAGGGCTAGATGATGCGTATCAGAACAAAAAGGCTAACGGATGTCTTCTTTCTTCGCAGCAATCTTCTAATAGCTATGCTATCAAGAAAAAAGACGAACTCGAACGTGTCGCCAAGTCTAACCGATAGAATTTCTATGTGCTTTTCCTTCGTTCGCTTTTTTCTGGACCTGTAGAAGATCGTAGTAGAGCTGCGTACTTAATGTGGCCACCTTTGAACGAGGGAAGCTGGAAACATGGAAAAAAATTGAAAATTGGAGGTAATGTCCCCCTCTCTCGCTCTATGTCAAACGTGATTCTCATAAAGGGTACACGCAAGACGAGAAATTATGGTACAGTAAAAATTATGGGACAGGCGGAAAGGACGGTGAAATGGAAATTCGACCGTAGAAAAGTGTCGAAAAATATATCAGCGTGAATCGGTCGCGTACGTACGTGCTCCCGTACCGCCGTAGCGAAAAGGTCCGCACCATAATTTTTACTGTAAACGGAGCTGACCTAGTTATTGGCCTGGACAAAATTTCTGGCTACTGATTTCCGAATCAGCGGCTCCGCCAGCAGTATTCGGCTGCGGCTGAAACAGAACTGATTTCACCACGCATTACCGCTTTGCCTACACGAAAAACCAAACGTTTGCAGAGATCTTCTCAATCATCGTAGATCTGGTTTCCTTCTATATTCTTGGTTATTTTGCAAGGAAAGTGCAGCTCTGATGGTAAATCAACGTTGAAACTAGACTTTTCTCGCCGGAAAGGCCTTTACTTACAGGGTGATCGCTGTAAATTGGAACGATTTTGAGAATTCGTGGTAAAGTCGCTTCTAGCTATTCAATTCCAAACTTCAACTTGTTCGATAGAGCATGTCTTCATCTTGAATTTTTGTGAAGGTCTCCTCAACAGAACATTGATCGTTTGATTGTTGTGAGCCACTGAATACATGAATTTTACGGGTAAAAAGTGGGAAACCCAGTTAAATTATTTATATCTGACGGGAAAAACGATTACATATCCTCACAAAATTGTTTCATGATTGAAGCATGTTCGGATTGACTGTTACAAAACAAACCGACCGCCCGAACACGCTGTGGACGGAGATGGCTCG
>BDGG01000013.1:1074894-1114353 GCA_001949185.1 Ramazzottius varieornatus | reverse complement strand
CAGTACGCGGAAAATTTTGCTTACCCCCCTCAGCTACAGCAATATTGTCGCTCACAGACCCAACCATGTGCACGAACTCGTGAATGATAATTTTTTACTATAACTAGAAGGGTTTTCTAACAGAATAGCATCAGCGAAAATATTCTGAAACGTTTCGCACGCAAGCAAACCAGCCTGAAGTGCATTGCATGTTGGTTTCGCGAAAAATTTTTGATTTCCACCTAATTCACGTCTTCAGCACTGTGCTGCTTCTGGACCACGACACCCCGACAAAATTTCTACACAATCTTTTTGTTGGTTACACGTATCTGAGAACGAATTTTCGAAGAAGTGAAAGCACTGCTCGTTTTTGTTCACATCCAAAATCGTTCCAACTTATAGGGATCACCCTGTAGGCAGTCCACCTTATGAAGGCAACCGCACGAACTACCGTTTTCAGGCTATCCTCCGTATACTTTCGCTGTCTCTTGCTTTTAAGACCTTCCGGCATATTCCAGGCTAACCTTCCTCAAGATGGGAAAAGAAGTACGAAATAAGAAACGAAATCTGGAATGACACTATTCCGCATATTGCACTGCGAAATTTTACTTGCCGACGTCACGGGGCTAGTTTCTGCTACGACAACAATCTCTGCGTTAAACTGCCGCCAGCCCGCCCGGCCAGAAATTTTGTTCAGGTCAATAATTAGGTCAGCCGCATTTACCATAATTTCTCGTCCTGCGTGTACCGGAAGTAGCGAGTAGCGCCTACTCTTCGCCAGGTGCAGTGGTTCGGAAGCTTCGATTGTTATTTGTTAGAAGCTCCTTGTGGTCGTAGGAGGCTTGACAAGCCAATGCAGCCATAGATAAAATTATATGCGACTTTATCGCAACCGCTACGGCGCTCGTTAGCTGTAGAAGAAGAATGAGCTGGCGCGTAGCAAATTTCGTCACCGGTCCCGCGACGTACGCAAGGTAAGTCTATATTATGATCATCATGTTACAGGAAAAATCTCTCAACCCCGGGTCATCTCATTAAGTTCATGATATTAGCCAGAAGGTGCGGAAGCGATAGATAATTATCCACTGCAACACGATCGTCGAAAATCACGTTTTGACTCTCTGTCTAGATTTTCTCAGCAATACATGACAACTGTCAGTAAAGAAATCAATGTCTTCAGGTCTAAGGGAGCGGTACCTACTCATTTGTTTTTAGCTTACTTCGACGCACTGCCACATTGAGACAGATTACAGCTGGCGCTATCGTAAAAACGGTATCGAACACTAGGGTTCGCGAGGTACTCAATCGGAAGTTGAGGTCTTCAGATAAAATCCGGATGGGTTCGCGCACTTCAGTGAACAGAGGTGTTCATGAAAGCAAAAAGTGTCTTTTGGAATTCAAATACTTGCCACACACCAGTTGGAATTGAAACACGGACGAGTAATCTTCACTGAAGCTACGTTCGGAATAATAAATGAATTTAGAAGAAAGCAGAAGAACCACGCAACACGTAACCAAGTAAAATCCAAAGCATGTCTGTGTTGCCGTCGAATCACTCTGCTCTTGAGTTCGGGGGTCAGCCGAGTTTCTGCAGGTTCTTGTGGCGGTCTTTGTTACCTCTTCCGAAGTGCGCTCGTCGACGTTGGTTCCTCTCGTTGTCCATGCGAATTCTTTCTCGAAGAACATCGATGGGGCTGGTGATGGACAATGCCAGCCCGGTCTCAGAGTACAAGTCCGCCATCGGTTCCGGGTCCGCTGCCGGCTCAGGGTCTCTCTTTTGGACAGCGCGGGCCTCCACCCGGACTTCGGGCTGGTTATCATGCTTCCAGTCGTAGGTCTTCTTGTAGGCGTTCACTCGTCCATCGTACCGCACGTTCCACTTACCTCTGGTCACCGCCGGCTGTTTGTGCCTCTTCCAATTGTAGACATTCGACCCTCGCCATGGCCGCCATTTGTTTTCCAGGGCAGTGTCCTTCTTCCGCATCATTGGAAACTCTTCCAGAGGTTCAATCGGCCTGTCTGTACTAGCTGGTTCGAGCATTTGATCACCAACCGAAGGAAATAAGAAGAGAATATTGCCGTCACCGTCAACATTGACTTTTCGTTGAAGTTGATCGAAAAGATGTGGCGAACCGTCTCCTTGTCGCTTTTCCAGCGGTGGGCGTCTTTGAATTTTCTGACCGGAATTTCCTTCCGGGAAATGGTTCATACTGTTCTGAACCGTTTGTTCATAATCGTTGTCTTCTGTAGGGACGAAGTCAGGGTCGTCCAGGGCGGATTCAGACGGAAAGATGGTTTTCGGAGTGGTGGGTGGATTCTTTGCTGCAATTCTTCTCGTCAGCATTCTAGCTTGCTGGACCAAAACAACTTGGACCATCGGTACATCGCGACGATCGCCAGAAGCGATTGAGGGCGAATAAGGGTCGACACTGGTGGCATTTGAAATTTGCGTAGGGTACAGAAACGCTTGAGTAAAGCTGGTCAGGAACAATAGAGCAAAGGGCGTCAACGTTGAAGCCGTGATGGGGCGCATTGTTGAAGAAGAAGGGAAAGCCTCCGATATGGCATTCAGCAAAAAGCAATTCAATCAAAACAGGATTGTAGAAATCAAGTCTTTGTATATCTTGTGCGAGATGATTGGGGAAGGTCGTCACATGAATCAGAAGGTCCTTCGGGAATCCGAGCTTCTTGAAACTTCCGCTTGGATGGAGATAGGCAGACCGGACTAGAGTCAGCAGATTTATTACGGGATATCAAAAATAAAATATGACACTTCCGTTGCGACAAACTGGACCACCTGAAACGTCAAGATGCACTTTCTACGTTAACTTAATTCGAGCTCACGCCGTCCATGATCCCGACTTCCAATTCGATATACAGCGGTAGCGTGAGTACGTGTTCAATCACGAGCTCGAGGTAAAAACGGATTATCCTCTATCGATACGAAGCATAAATGATCCTGATTACTACAGGACCGCACAACTTCATGGCTTCGCTTATGTTTCTACATAAATCTCGGGTTCAGCGACGCCGACGGACCTTTAGGGAAAATTTACTGCAGTTGGAAGTACGCCTACCCAGAAAAGATGACGCATACTTTTTGAAACCGTACGGGTGTGCCGCACCGTTAACCAGGGAGAACAAAGCAGTTTGTATTTTGGAAAGTTTAAGTGCGCCCGTAGGGTTCGTCGATCTTCCTGGTACTGGGGCAAGTTAAGGTTAATCAGCGCCACAAAGTTGGTTGGCGTTCTGCATTCACGGCTGCCTTGCGGCGGGATGAGTGGATGGTGAGAATACCCTGTGTACTGCAGAAATCATTTCAACCATGATCCTTGCTTTGAGCTAAAAGCGGTCGCTTGTTCACAAGAGAACCCATTACGAGCAAGCCGGTCAAGCGGACGGGCAAGATTATCAATACCTTACGTCATGAAGAGACAGAAACTACCAAATGCAATCTGCGTTGATACAAACCTTTTCGCAAAGATTTTTTCGCAAGAAAATTCGCAAAGATGACTTCAGAGATTACCATTTTAATCAGTCCATGAAAAAAAACCAAACAAAGCTCGGCATCTATTTCACCTTGTCTAACAATGAAAACAACAAGCGTAAAAGATTGCGAACGTCTAAAATAGACCACAAATCTCTGCTTCGAAAAACTGGAATTTTCCCGTTGGGGAAAAAGAACATCGCGTAGTTGTCAAAACCAGTAGAGAGGAGATATTTTCACTACCGTTTTTCGGGAAAAGAAGAACAGTCTGAATTTCTAATCATATTTCCTGAATTAGGTGGTCTGTCCAACCAGGAAAGAGCGCTAACCACTTCCGCCTAGACAACAACCGAGCTATTTAACCTCACATCCGACCAATGATGCTCCGGGCTCTTTGGATGACTGCTGGGACTTGGTGGGAGTACACTGGTGATGCGGTAAATGGGGCACGGCCAACTGAAGCTGATTCGTTTCTTCCTGTTTGTCGCCGAAGTGGCTGATAGGTTTCTCACGACACTCTTCAATGACACGCAACACCGCTTGTCGCACCTCTGCTGCGATTTCTTCTTCGGTTTTAGAAGCGTTCACCCTCTAGTAACCAACAACAAATGCATCTTGACATTCACGTGTGAAAGGAAAGCTCGGTAAACAAACTCAAGAAGATCGTTTCCCCAAGTGGCGCACGCATTCCACCAACAACATCGACATCGTGCGCCACCTGACTGAAAAATCGTGTCAGATTCTCCAAGTGACGCACTCGTCCTGCCAGTTCGATAGAAAATGTGCGCCACTTGAAGAAATCAGCAGCATTGATTTCCTAGTGACGCACGTTTTCAGTGTAACTGGCTGGTAAAGTGCCCACCTGAGAAAACGATCTGATCGTATTTGTTTACCAATTTTGCAAATGAATACGTCAGTCCAGTTCGATAAGAAATATTACCAGCCAGGTCTCGTCTTGCAGTTGCATGTATTGTTCGTACACTCTCTTCTGGAAGGGTTCTTCTTCGAAGCGTTCTTCACCGAAGCCCGACCGATTTTTCGCGATATCAGCGAATAGGTCCAAAAAAATGACCAGGTCGGGCTTGGGTAAACCTTCTTCTTGAGCCATACACCAGTCAAGAGGAAGACCCTGCAAATACGATTTTGCGCGCTAACCGGGAACTCGCCAGACAAACTCGACAAGACTTTTCCCAAGTGAAGTACATTTCCGGTGTTACTGGCCTAGACCGTGCGCCACTTGGAAGAACGACTAGGCAAGTTCGTTAGCCTAGGGTCCAGTTTCTTTTAAGCACTCCCAGACCGTACTAAGAAATGCGTACCTTTGCAGCGCTATAAGCAGCTCCGGAATGAGAATAGCGGTCCACGACTAGGGTTGTACCGTTCTGCAGGAACCTTTCCATTTCGTCCCTACGATTGCGAGATTAGAGAACAACATAATCATTCAGTGTGGAAAATGCATCCCTACCCGTGCAGTTTTTTGGTTACGTCAAAGTTCCATTCATTTCCGATAGAAGTCTAGTATGTTAGTGTATTTGTACCCCGGGTCGTATATTCTATGAACCGTACACCTCGGGTACAATTACACGCACAATTTAAACTTCTGTCCGAAATTATTGGAACTGTAAAGTAGTTTATTGGTTTATCAGTTACAGATTCCGTAAAAGCGTCAAAATGTCAGATAACCAGATATCTGCACGATGAATCTTACTTTTGGTTCTGGCGTTGTTTCGTGAAGAGAAGATGCGCTTCTCTGGCAGGAAGCTCTTTTTTCTTGGAGAGGTAGTCGCATATCTCAATGTTGATCGGATTCGCTGGTGTTCTGTCTGTAGAAAAAGAGCTATACACCCTGCACGAAAGCAAAAGTCTGCTCAAGAGTTCCACGGCATTCTGATTACTTTCCTACCTGGGAATCTCATACCACGATATGGATATCGTTCTTTCGTTCCTTCGAGATCCTGAAGCAGTCGATTCACTTGAGTGGTTTTGCCCGATCGATCCAAGCCTTCGAAGACGATGAGTGCTCCGCGCACGTATCGCTGCTCCATCCTAGATAACCCATCAACAAACAGAAAAACAGTCCATTGGACCTCAAGATACGAATAAACATGACGAACTGCGAAGCTGTTCTACCCACAATCGATAAGAAGAATGGAATGATAGCAATGGTGGGGAAGAACAGAAGACTTCATGTAATCCTACGATAAGGGACGACGCTCTTTTCATTACCGTCGATCCTGGTAGCATATGGTCGTAGCCTGTCCTGCTCTGAGGAACTCGAACCGTGATTTCCCTGTAGAGAAGCAAGCCAGAAGTAGGACAGATTCCCAAGAATTTTGGCGGAGAAATTTTCCGAAACATCCGCAAGGTTGCGATTTTTGAAATCGACAGCTGACTGCCTAGCAGTACGGAGTGCAAAGTCTTGCCAGAGTGATACACGTACCGAAGCTGTTTGCCATGCCAGGCTTTACAGCATTGGATAGCATGGCACAATCACGCGGAGAGTTGGGTTTGGCAGGCTATGGGGTTCTTTTACCAGTGGAGAAAGCAGCAAGTTTATTCTGGCTAGTGTTCAGCTAGTGATGTTCTAATATGGGATAATGACATCTAATATAATAAAAATAAATATCCGTCGTCTGCTAAAGTCATACTAACTCCGAACTACTATAGTAAAACCTCTGCCTGACTTACTAAAATATTACTATAGTAGAAGCTTTGGAGGTTCGTTATTAAAATATATTTTAATATCGGAGAGCTCGACAGAAGATCTAAAAAATCAGAATCACATCAATCAGGCCAGCAAGAATGCTCCCCAGTATTTGCTCGGACCGTCTAAAGTGCTCAATCGTCAAGATCGGGCAAGTACTCTGAATTTCGGAGACAGAGAATTTTTCTTTCGAGATTGTGACCAGCTAGTCTGTTTCCCTTCCCCGTAGTCGCCGCCGATGCGATAGAGAAGACTCTTTCGGGCGCACTCGAAGCAGCGGGAATGGCCAGGATGTCCAAAGCGAAACGACTCAACAGAGTGAACTTATCAGCATTCTGTATCCAGAAGACTTCCGGGCTGTCTTCAACGTTGTCGTCGGAGCCGACAGGAAGGCTTACATAGGTCTGAACTTCTAAGTCAAATGGAGATTTCTGTTGCGTGACTTCTGAACTTGCATCGATGAAGAAATCCAAGTCGTCAATACCATCTGGATTACTGTTCGCATTCAGTGCAGTCGATTCTGGCAATGTTTCTGAAGCGAGGTGCTACGTTTTTGATTCTGGCAATGTTTCTGAAGCGAGGTGCTGCGTTTTTGACCCCCATAGAAACTAGGTATGGCATGTGACCGGTATGTGTTTACCTTGCGTGGGCTCCTCATACCACTTAAAGTTTTTCAATGACAGCCATCTCGAAGCAAGACTAGACAGTCGCTGTGGCAATGCAAGTCTCAGTTTCTTATGGAGAAATGTGCTCGCAATGTATACAGCATCGAACTTTGGGTTGCAATCATCTATCACATATCCCAGCACGCGCGACAGCTCTGAATCCATGGCAAGAATGACCTGAACGACAAACATGATCACCGTACACCACCATAAGTAAGATAGATTTCGATTGTAGTTTTTAGTAAGATTTCTCGTAGGAAAGTGTAGGGCGAGAAAATTAAAGCTTGAAGTGACATACTACAGCACATTTTGTTATCTTTCTGAGTTGGCGCTAATTGCCTCATCGAATGGGTTCTCAATATGGAAGTTTGAAAAGTCGAGCTGACTAGTCCGTTCATGTAAAAGTGAACTCGGTGGACGGTCGCTTCCTTATCCGCGCTGAGTTTGTCCGCAACCTGTGAATACTCAATACATACGACATCGAACCAAAAATTTCTGACTTCATCAGAAATCATAAAGGGATAGCTCAAAGACTTGCTGACCGTATTAAGCTTCTCCAGTAGACGTATGATAAATTTTATGATGAACCATTCACCAGGAGTTAGACCAGGGATCTTCAAGTGACGAGCCATGATCTCGTTCACGGGTTTTCGTACTTCATCAAGTCGTCGCAGAAAGAGCAGAGTAGAATTCCATCGGGTTGAGACATCTGCGATTAATGTCAGCCCGGTAGCTTTGAGAAGTTCACCCGTGGCTACGTGAGACATTCGGAAAGTCTTGACTATAATTCTGGCTTTCTTGATGATCGGCTTCAGCTTTTCATCCTTCTCGAATGCTCGAACCGCGGTCTGCAGTCGATGGATGGTACAACTGTGACGCTTGATTCTGCAACAGAAAAGAATTCACACTGATGTGCGGTTGACCGTAATGCTCGAAAAGCAGAACATTCGTTTATTCCATATGGACGTGATGTTGAAGCTCGGCAAACAAACTAGACAAAAAGGTTTTCTTGTGTCGCGCAGTTTGACAGTGTTATCGCCTGAAAGCGTGCGCCACTCGAAGATCCATCCTGTCAATTTTTGTTTGCCTAAGAATTATATATGGACAAAGCGCAGTAAGAGAAAATTACCTTCCGTCGAACTTGGTCTCGCATTCACCCTCGAACCTCATGTACTCATTGACCTGTTGCTGCGTGTTCGCGTCTTCCATTTCAGCTGAAAGTACGCTCAGCTGTGCTTCTTCCTCGTCTGACTCGTCAGAATTTACCGGACTATTCGACTGAACGAGGGCTTTGAAATCGGCCACCATGTTTGAACCGTTGTCTGTCAATACGGCGGATATCTTGTACGAAGGAATCTCCCACCCAGCCAAAATCTCCATCGTAAGCTTGAATAATCGAGCGGCACTGTGTGGACTCGGAAAAGTGCGACATGCCAGGATCATCCTTCGTATCGTCTTCGTGAGATGATCAGACATCCGTGCCGTTACCGCCAGCTTCGACTCAGACATTCCGCGTTTAGTCCAGATGTCTATAAATAAATAACACTAAACGTCAATCTCAGTCAAAATAGTAACCGCTCAAGATTAAAATTAACTGTCATGTCAGTGAGAAATTCGGACGACATCATTTTTCTAGCTGGCGCACACTTTCAGCCAAAAAAACCGGAGCAGGCGCCACTTGGGACAACAGTTAATGTCATTAAGTCTGCTCGTCATAATGGCGCAGACTTTCAGCAAATAACAGTGAAAATGTGCGCCACGTAACGAATAGTCTTGCAAATTTGTTTGCGTCCGTGCTAATTCCGATTCACCTGTAGAGAGAGATATCTTCGTGGCACGACAAAGCACTGCCTTCATGTTACCAAGCTTCTGCTCATAGACCTTATCCATTTCCGTATTCAGGGCTTTCCTTCCTAAAGCAGGGGAACGAAGATCATGCTTCACGAAAGCACGTTGGGTAGCCGGATTCGCGCATAAGGATGGAGTCGCCGTTGTCCTTAAAACCCACAAGGCCCGTTCGCGCAGGATCGTTCGATATCTACAGTCAGAAAGCACAAATAATTAGCCTGAAGTAGATCGACGGAGAGAGCAGAAAGAAACAGCAACAAGCAACAGCAAAGGCCGACTTACCTCAAACTTCCCTGCTCGTACGGATTTGATGATTCAAATTTCAGCTTGGACTGGATCATGGCAATGCCTGTGGCTGGCTTGTCCTGCTTCTTCTTCTTAAGGTCTTTACGAAGCTTTTCCTGCTCTTCATACTTGGCAAATGCGTCGGGATGACGGTTCTTCAGATGGGACACAGCGTTTCCGGTGTTGCCAGCAGGCTTCGCTTCATGGTTACAGGATTTACACGTTGACTTACCCGTCTCAGCATCCTCTAGTACTGCCATACTGCAGAAGCTTTCTTTTGACCACCGGGTAGTTTATGCTTTCGGGAAATCGACTGGAAGACGATGTCGAAGGCGGTCGAGACGACTCATCTTCGGAGTCTGAACCGTCGTCGGTTTCCGCAATGTCGATTACTGGTGGGCTTGCTGCTATTGCAGCTGCTACTGGAACTTTCCCTCTTTCCGGTGGTAGCTTCTGCTTTGCGCCTTTTATAGGCTTTGTCCGCGACGGTGGTCTCATGACTCTCTGACAATCTAGCAGTTCTTTGCAAATAAGAGGAGGACAGACAAACAATTTGTCGAAGGCAGTAGGCCAGTAGCAATTCCTGTAGTACAGCTTGCATCCTGCACCTACACTCTCTAACATGGCCGGTTAAAGTTTCGCACCGTATGCAGCTGCATGATATTATACGGTATTCATTCGCAATTTCGCAGTACGGCAGTAGCCCTACTGTGCCGCTGTAGAGGCATCGGTATGGTGTGGCGCACTTTATAGGGCGTGGTCGCACATTGAGCAACCAGCGCACAGGCTGTTTTTTGAACCAGCGGTGCCGTTAACCGGATAGTAAAATATATTTTACTACAGATGATGAACAGCTTAATAATAATAAAATATCGCACTTCTACTTTCAAGCTACTAAAATATTAATATCGGGTTCCGGAGCCTAAACCTGTTTACTAAATGTTACTAAATATAGTAGATGCTCAAACCATCTACTATCATCTACTTTAATATAATATTACTATATTAGAACATCGCTATGTTCAGCATTGCTCTCAGTGAACTGACGCAGCTTTGACTTTTCTTCCCACTCTGTCAAGCAACTTTCTGCCGGATCCGTTGTTCCGTTTAAATGTTGGATTTTGAGGGCTATCTTTTTGCTCAAAGGAAAAAACATGTGCGGCCACTGTAAGCCGGGAGAGTAATTAATACAATAGTAAAGTTGATTGCGTGTTACAACCTGTACTTGAATAACACTTAAGACCACGATCCTACACACACTGTCTGATATGGCATACTTCCACTGAACAAACCAGACATCTATTCGGACAGGTTTCCTTTTCAATCTTGTCATTTTCACACATGCTGCGTACAACGTCACAAGTCACGTGTGCAACATACGCGACTACAGCACGTGACCTAGACGTCACCTTTACCTCTATTTGGGCGGAGTTACATTATCCAATCCCAGTGGAGAAATCCTACGTCATCCAACTCTCCTCGTGATTGTCCATCAGAATTTTAGTACATTCTGCACATGTATCACTCTGGTCTTGCTCTACTAAAGTCAAGCAGGTAAAGGCAAATATCCAGTACACGCACGATGAGATATTACGAGCCAGTAAAAATTACGGACCAGGCGTTAAAGACGGCAAATTTGCAATTTGTATGGAAGACATAAACAGAAATCGGATAAATGACGTAATGTAGTAAAATTCAACCGTAGAAATTTGTCATGTGCAGTGGCCGTCAGCTGATCAGCTGTTTCACTGTGCATAGCCATTTAACTTTCTCTCGGAGAAGCTCTGGACTCCTTGTCCCGATACCCTTTCCGTGAGCGTTTTTGAAAATGTCCCAGCCCTTCAAGACCGAACGGTATCGATGATACACCGAAGAAGCCCTGAAGGATGCTCTATCTGCAGTCGGGAATGGAATGGCACTACGCGAAGCAGCTCCAGTCTTCAAACTTCCGCGCAGCACAGTCCTACGTTATGTCGAAGATACCACACAATAAATATTAATATGACATGTTTTAGCTCCTCAGCCCAATGTCCAGCACGTACAGCAGTGCAGCCTTCGATGCTGGTTTTTACTTTTTACTTGTAGCAAAAATCACCCGCCCGTGCCGCCGTAGCGAAAGGGCCTGGCCCGTAATTTTTACTGGCCCGTAATATCTCGTCGTGCGTATACGTTTCCTTTTTCGATTCTCGAGGGAACGTGTGTTACCAGAGCAGGCTGGGGTAACTCCAGGCTGAATCAAGAGCCTCGTTGGAGTATGGCCGCCGGCACGGCGAGAATGAGGTTGGTAGTCTTCGATTCTGCATAGTCTTCGACATGCAGTTTTGTAACTTGGTCAAAATTATGGAACTGCTTGTCGAGGCTGTTTACAGAGGGTGTTCAAGCCAAGTTGTAGCAGTTGGCAGAAAAAATGCCTGTGACGCTTTCTCACAGTCTTGTGCCACATCTCAGCTGATTTCTAGCAGAGTAAACACCGCTGATTCTCTTGTCAATTCATGTTTGGTGTCAAGATTACAAATGCCTTCAGAAACTAGTTCTGAAACCGTCGCGGCCATCTTGGCCACCGCTCGAAAAGTAGGATCGCTCAGGAAAATAACCAAAGAAGTTACGGCTATGGGATATCCAGCATCTTATGGGACAGTCCGTCGGATTTTACGGAAGGACAAAGATACCACGAAAGGAGTTCACAAGAAGCCAAAAGAAATTCCGCCGCAGAACACCCGTCCACATCACATCAAGTCCATTGAGAAGAAGGTCTTCAAAGACATCGATAAACCGAATCCACCTTCTCAACGACAGATGGCAAAGAAGTAGAAGGTATCGGTGGGCACGATTCATAATATCACAAAAGTTTGCGAGGCAGAATGTCGGAAAAATTATCCCGTGCACGCTCTGTCGAACAAGCAAGCCCAGCAACGGCTCGACCGCGGTCCGAATTTTCTCAAGTACTTGAAAGGTGAGAAGTGGAAGTTTATTGTAACTATTGACGAGTTCTCGGTCTACCCTACATACGTGAATGGTCAGCGGAAGGTCTACTACAAGTTTCGCGGATGGGAGAACTGCAAAGAATGGAAGAAGAATTGTCAACAAAAGCACCCCAAAGGTATCATGTGCTGCGCGGGAATTTCTTTCCGTGGACCCACGAAGATGTTCATCAGTCCGTCTGGGGCTAAAATCAATGCCGACTTGTACATCCAAAATGTCCTGAAGCCGCTGATCGAAAAAGAAATCCCACGGCTTTGCGGCAAGGAAGCTCACAAAGTCGTTCTCCACCAGGACAACGCTCCCGCGCACCAGGCCAGAAAAACTCAGGAATACCTTCGACAGTCCGAAGTGAAGTTCATTCCGAGAGAGCATTGGATCGGGAACAGCCCGGACCTGGCACCGATGGATTTCGCAGTAAGTGGAATTTTCATGGGATTATTGTTCAACAAGAAGCCGCGTGACGATACCGGTTTAGTGCGCGCAATCAAGACAGCCTGGGTCAAACTTCCGATGGAAAAAATTGAGAGAGCTTTACAATCCTGGAAACGACGTGTGGAGTTGATGATAGAGAGAAAGGGCTTTCAGATAGAACGCCTGCTGAACTAGAATACCTTTTATGGGATTGTGTAGGAAATTCTGAGTAAAGTGTTACAACTTGGCTTGAACACCCTCTGTAGATCCTGTCTTTTTTGAGACTGGCGGATTTTCCTAGTCATGGACTAGTGAAATTCCGTATGGGAGCCTGTCTGCGACCCTATTCAGAGCCTGCTTATTTTCAGACTGGCAAATTTTACCGATGTAACACTGATGAAATTCCCAACTCTAAAAATAAGCAAGGTCTGAACAGGCTCGAAGACTACCAACCTCACTTTTGCCGCTCCGGCCGCCCATAATTCAGCCATACCACATTTCACTACACCTACAAACAGTTCGGAAAACTTGACTGCAACGACTTCCGGTGTGGAAGACCGACCGACATGTATTCTGAAAACATCCAGAATTGAGTCTCTTACCCTAGTTACTTTGGAACAGTTCACTACTGCTTTGCGTAACCGGTAAGGATCGAGGAAGGCTTCAAACGCGCTGAACTGACTCGGCAAATGAACTGAAACCGTCCAGTTTTTCGATTTTGCCGGGAAACCTTGTTCAGTGGAAAAAATTCTAAATTTTTGCAGATCAGCGAATTCGTGATATCAGCATGTTTTCTTGTAGCTCAGTCCATGTTCTAATTATGCCCGTTGACAGTACTGCAAGACGTCAACTGAGAAAAACAATTTTCAAAAATTTTCAAAACTTCAAACGAAATTTGCGAAAGTTGTCGTACTTTTCATTTCGCACCTCCCCTGGCTTAATTTGGGTTCCGGCGTTCCGAGAAAAGATTTCTGGTCAGTATTTTCCAGAAGTTGGCAAACAGGTCGTCGAATGGAAATGAATTGATCTCAGAGCTAGGCACTAACCACACGGAGATAGGCTTGACGTGATGAGTGGTAGCAAGTTGGCCCGATCAGGGTGTAGAGTATTGTTTCTAAACATATCATATTTTTATGTTATGAAACACGTGGGATGATCATCCACATCAGGTCAAGCGTGTAGACTCCAGCGAGTATCGGGAAGTGGAGTGCTCCTATGGAGGAACATCGCACTTCCCGTTTTGAACCTGAAACAACTGCTTCTCCAGTCTACTCGGTAGGTCGTCTTAACCAACAATGGTAAAGTTCACATCAGCAGTACGTATCCGACAATGTGATGGTGAAAATCAACGTCATCCATTGTGAGCTACGACGGATGGACTGCAGCACTAGAAAGAACATCGCTGCTTTGCTGACCATGTATTCCCAATCATCATCTATCCGAGCAGCCCAACTACTAGGCTTTGACCGCTGCAGAGCCATCGATTCCAAAGAAAACACAGCGGCTCCCTACCAGTGTGAAGTGGTCAACAGCACGGTCGCAGTCAAACACACAGAGTGTGGATACGAACCAGCTGTCCAAAACAGGTCGGTTTCTTTGGACGGTTATACGCTTATGCCAACATTTGTTCCTTGCTTACCTACCAACAACCGTATTGAGATTGGTCAAATTGCGTACTCTTACAAAGGCACGAAATGGTACCGATGACGGCAACAGTCGCAGTGAGCCGTCTGCATCTAGGCAACGAGCTGTCCGACAGAGGTAAGAGTGATAGCCAATCAAAGATTCCTGGCATCGTTACAGCTGTACAAGAATATTTTACGGGTTAGAAGATGTTCTTTATCGTCGGTTCGGTGGTTCTGGTCTTGATTGCATCTACTTATTGTCTTTGCATCAGCATCCACCCGAAGAAGATGATGCAGTGTGGCAGGAAGAAAAACCCTATCATCTACAGCAATCCCTCAGCTGCACTGTACCCACAGCCTGACGGAGTGACATACACCGAGAACCCGTCGACTGTCCACGCCGTCCGTCACTGGCTGTCGAACGAACGAGGACCGAACATCGTGGAACGCATCTAAACAGCCTCATAATGCGTCCATCTTCAAATAAGCTCATTCAGACTTCTGTTACTCAGAATCGTTATCGCTACTAACAGCAGACTGAAGACTATCCTTCAGGCAAAACTGGCAGAACAAACTTCTTCAGAACATGTCATCTACTCACAAAATCACATACAACAAATTTAGTCTGCTTCCACTAACTTCACGGCGCGGTGAAACCTAAACTCTGCCAGCTCGCATTCGGGCACTTCGCGCTTCCGTTGCTCGGTCGCTCATAGCTTCCAGCACCCACCATGAGTGCAGAACCCTTCCACCCTTGGACTGAAGTGTTTGCACGAACGACGTCCGGAGGCTGCGCCCTCTGAACCCCCCGCCGGCTCGCACTCCGGCGCTTCGCCCCTCCGTTGCTCGGTCGCTCGAAGCCTCCAGCGCCCATCATGAGTGCAGAACCTTCCCCCCTCGGACTGAGTTGTCAGCTCACACGCTCACATTTTTTGAGTAAGATTGACCGATTTAATGTCGTGGGACAAAGAAGGGCATAAATGTTTTCTCCTCGTTCATTCTTAAGCCTTAAATTAAGCCTTAAGATACAACCGCGGTAAGGACTGTTACAGTACAACTAAGTGTGAGCAAAGTATGGCTAGAGAATGCAGACTTGATACTCCGTACTTACGCTAATGCAATAAATTAAAGGATCAGAATTTTTTTGCAGTTATCTCCGTCAAGTCTCGCCTGTCTCGAGTGCTTCCGCCCCACACGAACATTATCTCGTACTCAGCTGCTTTTTTATTTCGGGAAGCGTGAATACCTGTGGAGGAGCGGGATGGCTACCGGAAGTGGGCTTTCGCGCCCAGCAAGGACTCGTCGCCCAAGTGGGATCGAGCTCTCTTCCAAGTATGCACAACCACCGGATGTCCGACTCCGAAGCCCGCTACACGCCTTCAAGAACGGTATGTTTTCGAAATACTTGGTCTGAAGGTGCGCTGGACTTGTTTAGTGATGTTCACGTTGCAGATACCGCATGGAGAGGGCCGTTTTACTTCATTCAGGGCGCCGATCCACAGGTAGGCAATTTTTGTCACCATAAATTATCGTCAACTGCCTATGAGCTCACAATTCGATTTGATGGTTGCGGTTCAAGTTTGTGACGCCATGCGCGACTTGGCGTGATAATTCTGTTTTTGGCTTGCACGCAATGCTATCAATAGCATCAGTCCAACGTAATATTATGTTCTTTACACGTTTGGCTTTCTACGCGTAGTTCGGCATGTTTGACGGATGGCTAAGGAAGAAGACGGACTTTACAGAGATAACGTGGGAAGAAGACATGGCGTTGATGCGGTTGGCAGTGGACGATATCAACAGACTATCCATCTCACCCATTCCTCCGGCGTTCTTCGTCATTTGCGGCGATCTTGTCCATGAATTTGGAAGTAGGTGACTAGGGGCCAAGTAGCTCTAGGGCTGCGCATTAGCAGCAGTGCCAGAAGAATTTACGCCCAGTGTGCGAACCTGTTTTCGTTTCAGTCAACGAGCTGAAGAAGGCGCAAGAGAAAGACTTCCTCATAACACTGAACGAAGTCAACCCTAAAATTCCCATCGTGCTTGTACCGGGCAACCACGACATCCAAAATACTCCTGGTCAAGCTGATCTAGATCACTTCAAAGAAACCTTTGGACCAGACTACTACACGTTCGACGCTCGAGGAGTCCGCTGCATATGCATAAACTCACAGTTTTTGAAAACTGTGGACGAGGTATCTTCCTTCGAAAACGTTTCACACGAAGCCTTCTCGTTACTTAACATGGCCTTTTTCTCTTCGAAGGCGCCAGCGTCTTTTCTCACTCTTCAGCTTGTTTTTTTCAAGTGGTTTGAGGCCGAGATCGCTAGGGCAAAAGCGGATTTGCAGAGCAAAGCTATCCAGCATGCCATCATTTTTCAACACATCTCCTGGTTCATCCAAAGTCCCGATGAGAAGACGGAGTACTTCAACGCCGATATCGAGATCCGGCAGCAGTACTTGCCAAAGCTCATAGACGCAGGTCCTTTGGTTATCTGGTCAACGTCAAGATCGTTATCCCAAGTGGCACACGCAAACCAACCGATAGCGCTCGCAACGTGCGCTACTTAGAGCACTCGACAATGTTGCTCTTCCAAGCGGCGCACGTTTCCGTTGTTATTGGCTGAGAGCGTGCGCTGTTAGGGAAAAACGATCATGCACTCTGTCCCGACTCTCACATGCACTCCAAAAGTAATTTTGTCCGCATTTGACCGAAAAGCTTCCTTGTAGGCATCAAAGCATGTTTCTGTGGGCATTACCACAAGAATGCTCAGGGCCGGGCTGGACCGAATGGCGAACTCGAAGTCGTCACTACCACAGCCATCGGGATGACACTTGATCACTTTCCCAATGGCGAAGTAGCCATGTCCAGCGATCCCGCGGGTATGCGGATAGTCAAGGTTCATGGCGATGCGATCACGCACGAATTTCACCCTTCGGAAAACTTTCCAACTGAAGTGAAACTTTGAAGCCTCTTTTGCCACAAAACTGGAATACAGCTAACCAAATAACGACAATGTTTTTCGAAGCAATCAGAGTTTTATGTTTTTATTTCTGTTAGAGTTTTATTTTGACCGTTAACGTTTTCTGTGGATTGATGACCATGACTTTCGTCTTTTTACTCGTCTAGAAAAAGTTGTTTCTTACTTATTTTTCTTAATCGTGAATGTCGATTCGTCTTGAGCACAACACTCCATAACAGAATGAACCTTATCGAATCTCAAGCTTATAGTTATATAGCTCATGCTGATAATAGCAACAAAGAGTCTGATTTTGCGAGGTGAGTTCTTCAGAGGTTTCCGTGATGACGGTCATCGAATTCGACTCTGATAGTCTGCCGGCAGCTTCGGCTGACGAAGCCTCCGTAACCGGTGAACCTTTTTCCCCAACATTCATCACCGCAAGTGTTCATCACGACCAAGTCGCAGTTTCGACGCATCTCACAAGTCTCGCGACAAACCGTTTGGTTGGATGTTTGCAGATGAAAGAGGTCGTTCGACGAACCTGGATTGTAGTCAGACCCTTGGAAAAAACTGAAACAAAAACGGAATCCGTCGTAAAATGAGGCTGTCCGCGACCGATTGAGCGAACGGCTGTGTGCTCAAATTGATCAGAAAGAGTTTTCTTGTCGGGGGTGTCGATGGTAGCTTTGAAATGGCCGAAGCTACTGTGTGTGACAAAATAAGCCGTTAAAAATGGGTGCTGGAGGGAGTAAGATGGATGAAGCCAATGAAATTTGCGCTTGAGGATATTCGCCGATTTTTCATTGAGGAATGGACAAAAAAACTGCCTTGCTGAACTTTCTGTACAATAAGAAAGCGGTCTGCACGTCCGCCACATCCGAAGTAGCATTTGCCCTGCTTTATAGTGACTTTTCGAGCACTGAGGGTAGCTGGTACAGGTCACCGACCGATATAACAGTCAGTCCACCGAATGGTTCATTCTGCCCATCAGGTTTAGCTTCTCTCAGCCTTTTGTCCATAGACGCAAACAAACGGCATCCTATCATACTGCGTTCATCAAAGACCAGGTACTTTGTGCAGCTGAAAGATCGCTGAAACTACCACAAACTTTCGCCGTTGAGTGGCTGCAGCTGAGTTGACCGTATCGGTAAGCGTAACGAACTATGAACACGAGCCGACAAAAAACCGCCACACCACGTGACCACCACCAAAGATGCAGCTTGCACCGTATTAACAAACCACGTAACGAAAGATGAGAACATGACACGTTTCGAGGGTTGCTGAAACGCACGAAATGCGTCGCCAGCATGGTAAGTAACACAGTGAATGGACAGCCGTGCACCATATCGTTGCCACCACAACGTCAGTTCACCCGGGGTCAACCCCTGGATTGCTGACAACAGGGGGCGCAGCCTTTGCCGGCTCGCACTGCGGCGCTTCGCGCCTCCGTTGCTCGTTTGTCCACTACCGCGCCAGTTCACCCGGGGTCAACTTTTGGTTTGCTGACATCAGGGGGCTGCGCCCCCTGAACCCCTGCCGGCTCGCACTCCGGTGCTTCGCGCCTCCGTTGCTCGTTCTTCCACCATGTTCTGAGTTCTTTTGGGTTGGTTGTTGCAGTGTCCACAGTGCCCTCCATCAAAACGGATGCGTGATTAGGGTTGCTGCTGGCGTGGTGACAGTGCGTTTTCGGCGCGAAAATGGGTGCAGCACACGTATCCCGGATAATTGTTGGCCGGTTCTCAATGATTGGTCACCGCTTTTGGAGCCGTCTAGAAGGCCGACTGTTTTGGCTTCGTCTGGTGAACATTTCATGTTCATAAGCTATGTGGATGATCTTCAGTCGATTCAATCGAGTCATTCACTGATCGCCGAAATAAACGGGTGGCCAATAATTGATAACAGGCTAATAATTATTCCAGTTACGTGTACTGCCATCGTAAGTCGTAACTTTTTACTCACAGTACGGTTCCCCAGTAAAATTTTTAATCGCCTCGATCAAGTGGCGTGTCTTTTCTCAGTACTGTGTTTGCGATATCTGAAAGCTCGAAGAATCTGATCGTCCTTTGAAATCTCGACAGACTTAAAAGGACCTCGCTTCGCTCGGCCTGATGAGCCCCGGAATACATTTAGCGGATTTTTTGGGAGGTTGGGAATCCACAACTTACTTGACATCAGTTCCAGAAGGTAGAGGAATGTCTCGATGAAAGCCGGCTGCTAGAGGAAAGTATGGGAAACCGGTAGCGTCGAAGAAGAATTGCTGAGCTCGGGGAGAGCGGTTGGCCCAGTGTCCTTCCTACATAAAAAACATCAGGAATATCGTTGTGTACCGAAAAACGGGAATTTTGACTTACAGGGTCATCCAAAGCGTGGTAGACAATCCAGTGTTCCTTTCCGTCCGGTGACACCGTGAAGGATGCATGACCGGGACCGTAGACATCTTCGGCTTCGTTGCGTGGGAAAACGGGCTTGTCTGAGCGCCACCAGCTGGAGGCTTTGAGCGGGTCGGACCGTGCGTTGAGACCCATAACGCTAGTACTGTAGTACATGGTCCACGAGGCCCCAGCGGAGTACATCAGGTAGTAGGTATCGTTCATCTCGACGACGGCGGGTCCTTCTACAACAGCTTGACCGTCGGTTTCCCACGAGTAGTGGGGGCTCTTGATCAGGGTGGCGGTGCCGGGGACGAGAGAAGTGGGGCTGGCCATTTCGGCGATAAAGAGATGCTGGACCAACGGGTCATAGTTATATGCGCCATCCTGAAAAAAATATTCAAATCTGACGATACGGCTGAGTTTCGTCAGTTTTCACAGCGCTTGCAGTACAATAGGCACCTTGCGTATTCGGCAAAAACCTTGCACAAGTGACCAAGCTAATTAGTAGAGAAATGGTCATTGTCCGAAAATCAATCTTTTCTTAGCTTCTAGATCGAGAATCCTTGCTCTCGGAACGCAGGTTTGTCAACCGGAACCATTTCACCAATTAGTTTGGTCAATTGTTTAAGGCTTTCGTCGAAAACGCAAGGTGCCTTATAGTCAATGATTCATGAGCATAAGTCCTCTGTCTGAGCGGTATGGCAGTTAACCTGAGCAATTTTCTACGCTGGGTTTCTGAACGAAGACTTACCCAACCCGAATAGATGTAATAGTTCTTGCCGTTGCGATGCTTGAGTATCGTTCCGTCAATTCCCCACCAGTCTTTTTGTGAGTCGAAAATCTAATAAGATGTAGAAGAATTAGCCTATGACTTCTGAAGGCCAGACTGACTGAATCAGGTCTGTTCCATCAAGTACCTTTCCCATGAAGGTGTAACTGGACATTGGATTGTTGGGATCATCGCCTTTGAGAACGTACATCTTGTGGTTAATGTTATTTCCGTCGTCGGCTGCATAGTACACGTAGAATTCACCGTGGATGTAGTGGAGTTCAGGAGCCCACAGCTCTTTGCTCCACATGGTACCTTGCGGAGCGGTGTAGATAACTTTCTTCTCAGCATTGCGGAAGTCGCCCAGGTTGTTACTTTTGTACACTCGCAGGGTAGGAACTGTGACATAATATAGTGACCTTGCTTGAACACGACGACGTACCATAATACCATAATTATTGGAAGTCGAGCTTGAATTTGTCAGTATACTTACTTCCTTGTTCATTTTCCGCTGACGAAATCAAGTGGTACGATCCATTCCAAAACAAGACCCAAGGATCGGCCATTTTTTCGTCCTAATCGAAACAAACAGAGAGTGTCACACTAGCTGATACGTTTACGGGAAAGCGATTTCGGTGTCGCTTCAGCGAGTTAGAGAAGCCAAAAGGTTTCTTACGGATATAGGGTTTCTGAAGGTAGTCGGAGCTCTCCCTGAAGCCTGCACCCGTCCATCACTGCATCGCACTCCCACTAACAGAGCCAGGAAGACAACCGAGAAGGAAGCTTGTGCTCGGTATACAGACATCTTGTAACAAAATGAACAAGCCAAAACATGTATTCTCACTATCATATGGTTGATGCACCACCACGAAGAACAATTAACGTCGAAAAATTCCTGTAGTTTGATTTATCAATGGCGTAACATGTAGCTGCGTTGGAGCGCCGTTGGTCGTATCTGCCGACTGCGCCTCAACACAATAGTACGAAGTCGTATTGCGAGCGCGCAGATAAGATTGGAAACGCAGCTGTCTGCTTAGTTTTCCCCACCGTCACTCGAAGCACACATCTGGGTAATCGACATCCACACTGCTCGAAGACAGCTGGTATTCCCAATCGCTGGGGACGGGGTTTAATATCGCAAAGATATTAAAAACCCCGTCCTCATTGATTTGAAGTTTCCATCTAACTTGACTTCAACAAGTAGGAGAATCGGATGCTCAGGCTCGTACTTGACTTTTCAAGTGCGAATTATAATTGAGAGGTGATAAGATGGTTCAAATCGAGCAGGCAGTCGAATTGCTATACGCGAGTGTCGGCAGTATGGGATGGCTGGTTTCTTGTCGCAGGGCTTGGCTCAACCCTGTAGTTTCTATGGTTCGTCAGGCAGCGTGTCGCTCGCAGAAAGCATTTTCGATATGCAGGACTGATCCAAAGGTAGATAACCTACGAAAAATTTCGTCCGGCAAGTAATCAAGGTGGACAATAGTAAGTCCTGACTCACGGGATTAAGAGCGTAAAGGAGGATCATGCTTAAGGTCACTAGCAGATGAATCCATTTGTTGTCCCACACAAGGTCCGGTGAAACGGAAGCAACGACCAGGGTGGGAACAGTACACAGCAAGCTCCACAGTAGGGATATTAACATGGCTTTCGCGATGACCAGTCTCCGCGTCACCAGACGTTTGATCCGAACAGTGTCCAAAGCGTTTGCCGGCGGATGGCACAGTCGAAAGTAAGCTGTGATGAATATACATAACGAAGCAATGCCAATACTTAAGTAAGGGAACACCACACAGAAGGCTGTGTAAAAATCGCCAAATCCGGTGGTGACCTTCAGCGTGCAAAAACGTTCGTTGGTGTCGATGAAAGCCACTCCGGTTTCAGTCGCAATCAAAATTCCGGCAACGATACTGAGACACCAGCTGGAAACGATCAGCGTCCAACTGACTTTTGGAGCTCGGAAAGTATCGTAATAGTATGGGAAACAGATGGCCACAGTACGGTTGATGGCCAGGCAGACGTCAGCCCAGCTGATGGCCGTGATGAAGAAGAAGCTGGCTGAAACGATGGCACAGCGCGATGAAAGGGAATTTGGGGGTAGCCATTCCTGGGCAGATAGTATAGGGAAGATACAGGCGCAGAAAAGAAGACTGCACCCGGCTAGGTTGCCGATGAGAAGTCGGGGACCTGCTTTCGAAGTACGGTCAACGTAGACGGCGATGACAAGAGACAGGTTTGCAAAGATGGCGAAGACTCGAAGAAGGATGCAAATGATGCGCCACTCAATTGTTAATGGGACGATATGAGAAAATGAGATGGCATTCGGGTTGCTGGTCGAGTTGTAAAATGACGTCGGCGTTGTCAAGTTTTTGACCTGCTCACTAGTCATAGCGGAAATCAACACTGGAGTCTAAACTGAAATTCAATCGGCCAAGACGTAACGCCGACAGGCGAAGTACCTTTGACGGTATATACAGCGGACGGAGCGATAATCACTCGAGGATTCTCCTGCGAAACGGAGAGGCTGAAGATCTGCTAAACCGGCTGGATATTTTCCCGGCTTCCTTTCTGAGCCCGTTGTAGCCTTTGGCGGATATCCGCCAGCGAAGTGCAGACGGAAAATACGGTGTAGATCAGGGTGACGGGTCGCTTTGCGGTGCGGTGCGGCAAAGCATTGAGAATCAGTTTTCGGAAATTTTTATTTTTTCATTAGTGTAAAAATTCGCTGCGTCCGCGCAGTACGCCATCGTACACGTGAAGTACAGCCATGGTCCGGCTTTACTGATTGCTCAACCCCTACGGGAGTGCATCGCCACGTACTTGTATGTACTGCGCGGATGCAGCGAATTTTCACAGTACTGTAGTGCTACCAAATTATCGCCCACTCAACCACGTGAACAGTAAATGATGCCCGGGTGATGGTCACAGAGACGACACTGAGTCATCTGATCGCACTGGGCAACGATGATTCATCACGTGGTTCAGTGCGCGATAATTTGGTAGCACTACAGTAATTTTTTTTCACACTGAACGTGTCTCCGTTTATAGAAGGCTCGGCGAAGATAAAATAAGCCGTTTTAGCCGTTCTTAGCCGTGGCTAAAAGTTAAAAAAATCATTTGGAACTGGGTGATTTGCTCCTATGGGCCCAAAAACGCATCTAGCAACATCAAGTTGCTAGTTTTGATGAGGGGCATTCGATAACCAACGCGCACCTCTGCGCACCCACAAGTAACGATTGACCAAAGGTGGCCCTTTGGTTGACCACCTGCCCCTGTACAAGGAAAGAGTTTTCCAATGCAAGAGTGTGCACGCGCCTAGCCTAACTGATGCCATGAAAAAAAACAGCTGGCAGCCGGTCGAAAGCGGCAACGTACATTAAATTAAGGTGGCCATTACCGCTTTCGGCCGGCTGCCAACTCTTTTGTCCATGCCAACAGTTAGGCCAGGCGTGTGTACAATAGTGTATTTTTGGGAAGAATTTTCGTTGCAGAATTTTTGCTGCGGTCAGGTGCGTATTATTGATATCTGCGTGAAGTCAGAGGGGCAGGAGTGCGAACGTGGTAGTGACGGCGTAATTTCTATCCTAGTTGAAATACGGAGCTACACTTGTAATTAGCCATTGCTTCTCCGTACAACTGGACATGATGACTCCATTGTTGGCAGTGGAAATAAGACTAGAATGTTTAGGTGGTGGTGACACATATCCCTTCTTTCATCACGTTGGACCCTTACTGCTGATTTTCGGTCGTTGGAACTCTAACGTATCAACGAGGTATGGGTCGTCGCCTATTCCCAACAGGGTTCGAGTCAGAACTGACTGATGTTTTGTTTTTGTTTCAGCGTCCGCCACCATATCCGGAGTCATTATCCGCACCGTAGGATCATCCGTTCATCATTAGCTTCACACTGACTGTGCTTTGTCCCATACCGTTATTATAATATTGCAGTAATAACCGCTTATCGGGGTGCCCGGGAACCAATTTCGGGATGATCGTTGTTCATGTGGCGCAAGTTACCCGCCAACAGGAATAAACACTGCGTCACTCGAGATAACGATTCTTCCGAGATCGTTTGCAGGCTCCCCATCTTGGTCTCGGCCACCTATACTCTTCGTCTTGTACGCCCGTATGAATCACTGTTGTCGACTTTGTGCTGTACGAGCTTTCATCACAACCTGACGGTTCTCAACATAAAGGGAAAGAAAGGCCTCAGTTCACACATTCGCGATAGTTCAAAGTTCAATCATGACCACTGTAGTACCCTTATCTGCCGAAGTGATATCTCGCTTGATGTTCATCTGCCGCCCATGCGCTTTGCACCATGAGATACTCTGATGAGTGCTACACAAGACTGCGTCAGCCGTTTCAACTCGCCCCTAACTGCCATATATGAAAAAATCAATTTCTGAACATTTTTGGCCATTGACCAAATCACCCAGTCCGAAATGACTTTCTTCAAATATTTTAGCCGCGGCTAAAGCAGCTAAAATACTTTTAGCCACGGCTAGAATTTATTGTGCGTTCGAATGATTTATTGATGCCAAAACTATTTTAGCCGACTCAACATCAATAAGTCAATCAAACGCACAATACATTTTAGCCGTGGCTAAAAGTATTTTGGCTACTTTAGCAGCGGCTAAAATATTTTTAGCCACGGCCAAGAACGGCTAAAGCGGCTTATTTTAGTTTCGCCGAGCCTCCTATATCTCCGTTTCCGTTTCGATTCATGGGACTTTTTCTGACTAGTAAACGTCGACTCGACGTTTGCTCCGTCGACGTTGAGGGGCTGGTCATGCGAAACCTAAAACTGGATTGGACTTGTCGGTGCAGTGGCTGGCCTACATGTTGTTGATTACTGTACTTGCCAAGTGGATTGCCTTTGCGTCAAAGGCTTTGCTTCCGACAACACCACGCTTGGCGTAAAGCATCGCATTGCCCAGAACCGCGAATGGAGGATCACTCGGGATATCGCTCGGAAAGAAGTCTTGTGAAAGAAGACGAGATGGCAGACTATGAAGCCATCGCCTACAAACACTTCTACAGCGACCAGTCGTGTTTTCTCTGGCCTAGCTGTCCTAAATTTAATCACCGTCTTACGTTCCGTAAATCTTCTCATGAGTTTAATACTCGAGTTCAGACAGTTGAATGGAAACATTTATGTGGTTTTTCTAAGCGTCCTTGTCCAGCAAAATCAAAACTTTACCGTGCTCAATGCCTGGAAGTTTTCGCGGAGTCCTCACCCATGAGCATTGCCTGGGCCCCACGCTCCGGCACTGAGCCGTTCGGCGTGTGGCGTCACCTATAGGCAGAAAGGGGGATCACACGGCAATCGTCCATTGAGTGAAGTTTTTAGCGGTGTGGTCAAAAGCCTAACTTCCAGTACTCCGGTCCGGGCATAAGCTGCACAGGCATAAGCTGGGAGCATGCGAAATTTTCGATAAAACTACAGTACATGGTAGGGTGACAAAGATGGCTCGCTCAGCGAATGCTCCGTCCATCCATAAACGATTATCTACAGGGAAACCTGCGAACCGGAGTAAAAGTAGCGTTGTCTGCGATCCCGCGGCAGTTGACGTTCTTCAGAAGTCTTGCGACAGCACCTACCGAAAGGGATATAGCGGTAGCTTTTTCGTGTCTTTAATTTCGAGATAAGTTTGCTTTTCTCTTACCGCGTCGAATCAAGAAGCGGTGTCACGTGTGTCAGTTGTGTTTAAGCGGCTAGGCTTCAACGCACTGCCAGAACCAAAGCTCGCAGGAGAGTTCGGAAGCGGGGAGCGCAACACCTGTACCAGACATCGTCGATATGCAGGGCTCGCCGAGAAGCACATTATCCATAGAATCTCAGTTGTTATTGTACCCTATGGACAAGTAGAGCCAAGATTGTCAGCAACGGTACCGCTGCCGCGACTGTAGCGCTCAATGCTCAAGGAAGTCTAGTGTAAAACGCATGGGCGAAAACACTTATTACTAAATTGATTCTAAGAGAAGATTTGATTTTCCTTGCTCCCTAAGGTACAGTCCATTCGTTCGTGATCTGCATACTATTCTTCCATTTCACATCGGGAAAATCACCATAAGCACAGAATGGCTCGCCTTGACGTTTTGATCGTTTGTTCATTCCAACGCAACAACAGAAGCTGCCTGTTGCGGCTGTTGCATTCATGTTCTGCTCTTCGAAAACAAAGCCAACTTCCACAACCTCGAAAAATACAAGAAATCATTAACAGTGCTGCATCTGGTCGAATGGATTGTAAAGGCAAGAGTAGCAGTCGACAATGCGTTTTTGAAAAAGCTGGCACGTTTCCTATAGCAGAAAGCTATTGATCTATTTTTCGAAGAAAATTGATTGTCCGTAAACTAAGCTCTGCTTCACCAACCATAGACCCCAAGACTTTCCAAACGGTGAGCTTCCTGCAGACTATTTCTGCCCAGATATGGCTTTAAATGTTCAAGCCAATGGTGTCAGAGTACAGTTACTACATCAACATTTGATATTCAGTGTCACCGATGCAATCCAATTGCAGCGGTGGCACTGAATCCCACGGGTGCCCAAGCAGTGAAAGACTGGACAGCAAGTGACGCGGAAAGTGTCGTGGCTGTGCGAATAGGGTGTGAAACGTTGCCGAAGTTGTGTCATATCCTAAGGTCTGAATGGGTCTGAGACGGGGCGCTCCTTTCTGTGAACCGCACACCTGTAGATGTTCAGCAACGGTTGAAGTCTACGGGAGATACGGACTAAGCTGTAGGTACAGTGCTGGTCGGCACAGCCGGCACTCGGCTCTGAACGAATCGCTGCGCCGTGCTTTGGTCACTTGTCAGTCCCCATGTGACAGTCATGTTGATGGATCGGCGGAGAACGCGGATTATGCAGCCAACAAAGCCGAAGATCCCAAGCGGACAAAGTATCGGATACTTTTTCTGTCCAGTTGGTGTAGAGACCTACGGATGTTTCGGTCCTTCGGCGGCTAGTCTGATAAGAGAAGTTGGGAAGAGAGTTGCAGACCACACGGGAGAAAGAAGATCGTCAGAATCTCTTAGACAGCGTTCTGGTGTAGACGTTCAGAGAGGAAATGCTGTCCGTGTTTTGGGAATTTTCCACTCTCTCGTGGTCTTGAAGAAATCTTTCGTATCCTTACGTTTCCTTGCTCGACGAGCGAAACGTTATTTGTTACACCGCGCAGGCTGGAGTAACTGCGGTATAATCCAGTGCACAGTCATTGCACGGTGAAATGCGAATAATTAATATTCTGAAAGATTTTGCTCGTATCACATGACAGAAAGGTTCTTCGATGACGTCACCAGCAGAAATGTTGTTGGCCGTGAAAATTTACCCCTGAGAATGACTTTTGATGGTGATTGGGTACGGGACGTTTTTCGAACAGATGACAGCTACAGCTCGTTCCCTATGGGAATCAGGACCATGGTCCTTATATTTTTTTGGATCAGGAGGAAAAGTTAGCCAGAGAGACGCGGCGCAGACTCTAGGAGTGAAAACGGGAAAAAATATTTCTTGTATGGGTCTTCTACCCTGAATATTTTGGACACTCGGAACCGGGAAGTCTAACTGGTGCTAGGGTTCGTTTTTGTTTCACATTCTTCGATATTCGAAAACGAAAACCAATAAAAAATAGTGGAGAACCTTCACAGTATCAGCCATCGCCTTGATTGATGGAACTTTGCAAACGGAAGTGCCGGCTACTCAGGAGTACTTGACAAAAGATCTGGAAGCAGATGCACATTGAGCGGGAGAACGAGGAGGCCTGAACAGGTTTCTGCACGAGACTGCTAGCCATGCACTGCGCAGCACGATCAGCTGATCGACGTCCGGTTGTCTTTTGACTTGCTCAAGTGGTCAAGCGCGTGTCTGATCAGCTGATCGGTCTCATGTGAACCGCATGGCGAGCAAATCCGTGCACACATGAACCGTTCGGAACTGATTTCGGGCGTTCGAACTGTCACATCTCACAGGTAGAACTGTACAGAACATAATTCGGGCATAGAGGTTTTCGCACCATAAATCTGTCAATGCAAAAAGCTTAAGCACTATTGTGAATGCTTGATTGATTTCTCGTCGTACACCTGTTGATACAACTTTAGGATTTTCACATTGAACTGACCCGTCTCCCCCCCCCGACAGTGTCTTCTGACCAAAAACATTTGGTCGTTCTCAAATCTATTCGGACCTTGAGGAGAGAGATTGATCCACCTTAGGGAACAAGAATCACTTGATTACGTGCAGCGGGAGACTTCGACGCTTATCTACGATTCATTTTCCGTTTTGCTGTCCTTTCCGTCTGTCCCGCAGTTTTTACCGTCCCATAATTTCTCGTCCTACGTGTACAGCCTAAGTAGTAGCATGTACGTTAGCTGGATTGCCACTCCATCTACCGGACTGGCCAGGATGGTGTTGGAGTAGCTGTCTTTATGGAAGAACACTTCCGGGCTCGGATAAACCCTACATCGAACATTCAGGAACTTTCATGACTTCCTAAACCTACAGCAACAGTGCGCTGCAACGAAGCAGAAGGTACCCGTCAAAGACATGACCACCACGACAACCCTCATTGCTCTACTAACGACCAGTCCGCGGACGACATGGAGATCAAACCACCGTACGAGTACTGTGAACCGAATACCCATCGCTTCGGGAAAGGCGTCCGATTGGAAGTATCGAGATCCGAAGACGGTAAGCGCCTAACTGCCCGAAACTTTCTGTTTTTTCTGTCTTGTGATAGAGTGGATTTGACCAAGCCTGTTCGAGCCAACTGGTCAAATTTCTGGCCAGATTTGGTAAGTGAAGACGTGACCAATGGTCAACTCTTTGGCCAGTTTTATGACCTTTGGCCAATTTTTTGACCAACAGCCAAATTGGTCAAAATTTTGGCCAAAGCCGGTGGTGAGAGGAGCCCATCGGTGGAGTCAGTGATGAGAAGAGCCATCACGTTTTCATTATCAGACATTCATGTATTAGGTCTGTTATTGTGACTTTGCGGTTTCGGCGGAACACTTTCAAACGTATTTTTAGAGGCATCCAAAACCTGGCTGCTGTTCTATCTGTCTAACAGACTCTTGCTGATCAATCAAAAGCAAGATCTGGTCAATTTAATGAGATCAGGTTCTCGTACAGAATCACACAAATGCACGAATCAGAGTTTCCAATACCTTGGGCAGAACACTGGTATCTGCTGTTATTTATGAAAAGAAGAAAACGAGAAATTCCGCCATAGGCCAAAGGTATGATTTTCAATACTTCCCTCAGAAAACCGCAAAGTCATACTAACAGACCTAATACTTAGCTTTGAGCTCTCCGGTCTTCCGGAGTTTATAACCGATTATGACCAGTCAAGCTGTCTCAATTGTTCCGAAAACGCAGATTAGCGCATTCAGTACGCCTTGTACCATAGGTGCTCTTTCCCGCTCACTTCCTGCCTAAGGCCGTTCAAGCTTGTCTGGGTGAGCGAAACATCGACGCATGCTGTGCGAGCTACCTAGGCGTTCAACAGCTTTCATATGTCGACTCTTCAAGCAGTTCACTTACAAGTATTCACACCAAGGACTGCGTCGTCCTCCGTCGTTACTCCTCAAATTCTTAGCAGCGAAAATGGTACTTTCGATGCATTTTGATATGATCAGGGCCTCACAAGTCTTATGTCTTGCATTTCTGAGCGTGTCTGCTGACACAACGGTACTGAAGCAGGTGGAGATTGTGACCCTTGGCGTGGTAACGAACACCACCTCAACTTCTTTACACTACCTGTGTCCATCTTTCGACCTTGCAGCGTCTTTTCTTCGGGAGGACCATAAAAGTCATTTCAACCTGACTCATACGTACCTGGTCAATGAGTCCTTCAGCTACGATTGCGTAACGCTGACGAGTCAAACCAGCTTCGTGATGTCCGAATGGTACTACAAGACGCGGACCAAAGCGGATGTCTACGCCTTCATTGTTCCACGTGCGGTGGCATACTTATCACATTCTTTCGCTTTCTGTGTTGTAGGATTGGTTAATAGTGTTTTTCTCACGGAAAACTGTTGCAGTGTGCTCAGAATTTGTGGAGATGAACGCTTTGCTTGCCAGTTGGGACATTCTCATGATCACAACGTAAGACCAGTTAGTGTGACGAAATACCCATGAACCTGGATACACCTGAGTGTGACTCGCACGTGCACCAGACTTATGTGCTAATCGATTACGGGGATGTAAGCGCGTCCCATGGGGAAATTTTTGTCGTAAAAGTTTGCCTAATAAAAAAATTTCCGAACCGTAGACCTTCCGAACCGTCGGCTCCGGTCGGTGCAAACGGTTTGTCCCGGAGCCTGCGTAAAACGCACCGAAGAAGTTTTCACTCGAAAATACAGTAGTAGGGAGCGGGCCTTGCGCAGACAGACTGACACCAGACGATTAGTTAAGAGCGTGTGAGCACTTTTTACCATACTTTGCCGATGGAAAACCTTTGAGTTTTGGAAGTTTGTCCACGAAGCATAGTGAAACATGCTCAAATGGTCTTGACTAATAGTTTAGTGTCTGGCACGTGTCACTCCATCTGCACCAGGCTTGGTCCCTGTTATGTTCGAGTGGAAAACTTGTCGGCGAGTTTTGTGCAGGTACCGAGAGCAGCCGTTTGTACCGTCCGGGTCTGACGACTCCAGTCGTGATGTCAGGTCCACAGCTCGAGTATCTTTTCCTTAGGCAAAATTTCTACGGCAAAATTTGCCTATGGGACAAACGGGGGTGCAACTTAAGACAGAGATCAATCCAAGTGTATTTCGGTATCACAGTATTGTGGTTAACGCTGAAATTAGCACAGAAGGTACTGTTGAATATATATGGCTTCCCAGAGTGCTGGACCATGGATCCCTCCGAGACAAATCCATAACACCGACAGCAATAACAACCACGCCCACCTCCTTCGTTTCAACTCTTGGGACATTCTTCTTAATGCTGGAGTTTTTCCAATGGTCTACCGTGGTCGTTGTTCATGATCTGAGTGCCAATAGCGGTTACCACCCAATAGCCGATCGGTTAGTCCCATTACTACGTGAACACAACATGCAAGTGTTGCTAATTGACATCACCTCCAAGAAATCGATGAACTTTGGCCAAGAGTTGAGCAGCTTCCGACTAATTAGTCGAGGTACGGTATTTCCGTTCCTCAAGTATATCCGGTTTTACTGGTGTGTAGTCACTTCATTCGCGTGTGGTCGCTGTGTACAGTGTACAAATGCAACCCCGCAAAGTCTTCCATTGGGATCCTTTTCCGGTTTCCAGTTGGGAGCACCTACTTGTACACCGTGACTCACAACTGCAAACCGGGTAACAAATCCAAATGGGAAGATCGTGCAGCGGTGCTTTTTGTGCACGGTAGGTATGTTATTTGCAATAGTATGGAAATGTTTACTCATTGCAGTTTTAGTGTTCATTGGTCAGGCTTTGCCTTTCCGCCAACTTGTGGTACGTTCCGCCTGTTACGCTGTGTTTAACACCCTGTAGACCAAGGGGGATACCCACTGTCCCAGCGCACAGTAAAACTGCTATGAAAAATTCTGTCTGATGTTCTTGATGGTGGAACTTTTGTCTTTGCCTGCGTAAACACGGACGTAATGCCGGGAGAAAACGATCGCTGGCTAGCAGCTTTCGGCATCACTGAAAAAATGTCTTTGTTTTTTAGCCAGTTTTTGCTTGAGCTGGACAGAAAGCTCTCAAAAAAATTAGAATCAGAACCCATACACTTCGCTACGACTAATGACAAATTTTATGTTCCGCCTGCCAACTGTCCAGTGGTCAGAAATAATTCCGAAAGTTTGGCGCGTCGATTCGGTGAGTGGCGCAGCTTGCTGTATAGAGGGGTGGAGTAGACACAAGGTACCCTATGTGCCGCTTCGTGAGTGGTAATTGGTCGATTGTAGACCTCACCTCTTGTCCCAACTAGTCACAAAGTGTGGTATCTTAATTTCCCCCATAGTAGTATTCGGATATGAAAGTGCGAGTTCGGCAGGGTGTTAACTAAAAACGGATTACTGTATGAGGCAGTATTGTCCGAAACTGACCAAATCCATACTTTCAGATTCAGGCCAGCCTTCTTGGAATGTGCAACGGCGATTACGTGAGTTAAACGTATTCTTTGCAACACGTTATCGTTACAGGGCGTATGCGCAGTGTACGACAAAATAAGCCGTTAAAAATGGGTGTTGGAGGGAGCAAGATGGATGAAGCCAATGAAAATTGCGCATGCAGCAAAATATAATTCTCATTGGCTGAGTTTGGAAGGAGCTCCAGCTGCAGAATTACGCCCATTTTTAACGGTTAATTTTGTCGTACACTGTACACACGTATGTACAATTAATGCAATATCTTTCCAGGTGTACATCATTGTCAGTGTGTCCAAGGCGAAGGCTCTTGGATACATCACTTGGAACTACGGCGATTCAAACGACACCATAGCTCGGGAAGCTTTTCGTTCGGTTCTGCTCTTAGAGCCTGATGTTTCAGTATACGCGATATCTAATCGCACGTCAAACAAAGCGATCAACACAGGCTACGTTTCTCCATACAAAAAATATTATCCTATTTCCGAGGCGGTTAGTTATGGTTGACATCCTTTAGCCACACAGCCTATCCGCTCGAACGTTGTGTCAGAGTACATGTATATCTAACCACTTTGTAGCCACTGGCAATAGTGTCTTCATCGATGGCGGCATTTTTGATGCTCGGTATGGTGTTGGAGGAAATGTGGAGCGGTAACGCAACAGGAGGATACGTCGGCGGGCGGCAGCTTACAAAAAAGTTTCTCAATCGAAGTTTTGACCTGGGGTTCGTCCAATTCGACTTCGACGAGTACGGCCAGCGTTTGATTCATGAAGAGCTCTCGGATATGGATCCGGTTACCGGAGAGTTCAGAGTAAGTTTTGAGGAAGAATCGTCACCGAATGCTGTCGTTCGCAAATCTTTACAAAACAATGGCTTTTGCTGTAGCCAGTGCTGCGACTGGAATATAAGGGAACCAAGACAGTTCGTAAACTAGCTGATGTCGACTGGGGTGGACCAGCTAACTCTTCGAACACCGTCCCACTCAACATGCCAGTTTGCGGATATGCCGGAAATCGTGGCCCATGTGTTCCAGGTAGGTCCATTAACACTGTCCATCCATTGCAGTCAAAGGTTTCATCCGTTATGATATAGCGCGTTTCAGACACCAATAAAGAAACCCGTTGTATGTTGGGGACACTGATTGTGCGAGAGTCCGATTGGTTAGGCTTGGGCCACGGTATTGTCGGTACTCGTCCATACCCACGTATTTATTCCACACTTCTTTGTTCACAGGTAGTATTTTGCTGAAGGCGTCTGAGATTGTAGTACTGCTTACGTTACTTGGATTAGCGTTCGTCGGCCTTGTGAGCGCTGTTTGCTGGTACAGGTACAAGGAGCCTTTCTATAATATCAGCAGATTTCGCGTGAGGAAAGATGTTATTCGGCCGTTTTTTCCAGTAACCACGGACATCCCAAATTCACGGACCACTGGATTTCCCTGGGTAACTTTGAGCTTCAAACAGCAAGAGGTTCTTCAGTTAACAAGCCCTTGTTCACCATGTCGAGCCACTTCATCTGATTCTGTTGATAGATTGAAGTCGATGAGCTGTGAATTTTCTTCTTCTTTTTTACGTTGATCTGAAACAAGTGCTGTCCCATCGCGAAAGTTCCCCTGCAGGAGTGGGATTGTGCCGCAAATGAATAAGTCGTTATGAAATAAAGTAATAAATGCGTTCTTACGGCGTCACTCATGCTGAGTCTTGAGTATCAGGCTCTACGTTGGAACCAGGCGCCTACTGTATGTCGGCAGTGATTGCCATTTTTGCATCCCGCCCGGGATAACATGACCGGAATCTCAACATCTGCAAATTATTTAGCAATAAAAACTCTTCCTTTCCTGGACAATTAAACTAACCGCACAGGCTCATTGGCCTGAAAACAAATCAGTTTATCCTATTCCACACCCTACAAATCACCGATCGAAAACACCAAGCGTACATAGTACGCATCAAGTGACTGAAATTACTTACTTTTTGCGGTACCGCGTTTGGCAGATGTCAGTAAGTGACGCTGTCTGTCCAGTACTGTGCGCGAGCTCAGTTGGTGTTCCGAACATTTTGTCCGTGTTACCTTAATTACCGACGCTCCAATGTATGTTGCTTTGACCGGAGCCCTGCGGCTTCTATTCGTCGTATGTTCAAGCTTCTTAGTTGGCACCCATGGCCCACGACAGGTGGAAATAGTGACCTTTGGAGTGGTCACAGATCCCACCACGATTTCGCTGCACTATCTTGGCCCTTCCTTCAACCTTGCAGCGTCTTCCTTTCGGGAAGATCACAGACGTCATTTTAACCCGACCAATACATACCAGGTCAACGAGTCATTCAGCTCAGACTGCGCCACGCTGACGAGCCAAACCAGCTTCGTCATGTCCGAATGATACCACAGTACAAGACGCGGACCAAAGCGAATGTCTACGCCTTCATCGTCCCGAATATGGTAGTTCCCCTAATTGTTTTTGGCTTACGCGACAGCGTTCACGACCAGGGTTTTCTGCAGTGTGTTCGGAGTTTGCTGAGATGAACGCTTTGCTTGCCAGTTGGAACGTTCTCATGATCACCACGTAAGACCAGTTCCGCCAGACACTTGTCGCGAACGCGCTTTGTCATGTAGCAGCTAATGACAAGTTTCCCGCTTTAGATCTGTGGACCATGGGTCGCTTCGGGACAAAATCCCAACCCCGACAGCAATAACAACCACGCCCACCTCCTTCGTTTCAACTCTTGGGACATTCTTCTTGATGTTAGAATTTTACCAATGGTCCACTGTGGTCCTAGTGCATGACCTAAGTGCTAACAGCGGATTCCACACCATATCCGATCGACTGGTCCCACTGCTACGGGAGCACAATATGTATGTTCCACTATATGACATCACCTCCAAAAAATCGATGATCTTCAATCGAGAACTGTGGAGCTTCCGAGTCATCAGCCGAGGTGTGTTAATACAGAGGCAGCTTAATGTCTGTAATGATTCGTTCATGGAGTGCCAGGCGTAGTTGCACGACAACATCTCTCATCGATAAGCCTATTAACAATGTTATACTCACCGCTCGTAGCACGTGATGCGAAACCACTTCGTCGATATAGCTTTTTTGTCCTTGCGGTTTTGGTGTTCATTGGGCAAGCTGTGCCCTTCCGCCGACTTGTGGTAAGTTACAGTGTAGGAGGTGCATCCTTTCTGGTGAATACGTGACGTCAGTTACCACTGATGAATGGTTTAAGACCACGTGACCTCCGGATGGAAAGCATTTCCTATACTGTACAAGCATCCTGCAGGAATCCAATCCGCCAACATGTTCTCGACACTGTCAGTAAAACAAGAGCGGTCCAGAACGGATGTTAATCCTATTTCCAGATTCAGGCCAGTCTTCTAGGGATGTGCGATGGCGAATTTGTAAGTAGGCGCCCTGTCACCATCACAAAAGGTGCACGGTCAACAGATGAGATCAGGGTGGAACAAGATCGCTTTTAGTGTCTTCACTGCAGTGCAGCCGTTGTTGGAAAACCGTTGCTACACCGTAACAAGACCTATCCCGTGTCCGCAGCGGTCACAGGAATTTCCTTCTGCGTAACGTATATCCGACGTCACTTATAACAGCACGAGAAGTTGTATTGTAGCCACTCGCATTGGTCTCTTCTTCCATGGAAGCTTTCCTGCTGCTTGGCATAGTCCTGCAAGAAATCTGGAGGGAAAATACCACATCCGGCTACACCGGTGGGCGTCAGCTGTTAGGGAAATTTGTCAGCCGAAGTTTCGATCTTGGCTTTGTCCAGTTCAACTTTGATGAGAATGGCTTGATTCAAGAGGAACTGTCAGACATGAACCCTGATACTTGAGATGTCAAGGTACGTACGTATGTGCCTGGGGAAGGATTGTTACAAGCCTACCACTCCGTCTCTGCCTACATGGTCATTTCGGAACTCAATTGTAACCATTACTGTAGCCAGTACAGGTACACATTGATTTCATCTCGTCTCGAGACAATGCGTACGAGCACCATGACGATTCGTTGGCTTTTAGCGAAACCCACCAGAACAAGCTGGAGATTTACTTGATATCAGTTAACGAATTGATATCGGAAGGGAAGATGCCGACCGACTGTTGATCTCAACCACCTTCGTGTAGATCTGGACTGGCTGTACGCATTCACTCAATTTGAGATGGTGGAAAAGCACTAACATTGCACTGGGGATGAGACTGGCATTAGTGCCCGTTGAATCTTTAAATTTATTTTCGACTAGAGCTTTGATTTTACGACTGAAAAATGAGTGGCTGTCAGTAGAATACGGAACCTTGGCATACCCCAAGGGCCAGTAAGTAACGTCAGAATGGGCCCCCGCGGATAAGATTTTGGCAGTGCTAAACTAGCAGTTGTTTCCGGTGTTAAGATCGAAAGATCTCCCCTTTGCACTTACGTGGCGAATGGCCCGCCCAGTTTCTGTTGTCTTGTGGCATCCACTCAGATGGCTAGACGTATAGCGTCGGTAAATCCTTAAACAACTACTTCAGGAGGTCTTCCAAAAGAGTTTTGATGGGTGTGATTGACTGCGTTTCGCAGGGAAAACTGTTCACTGTGCAAATTCGCTGCGTCCGCGCAACTCATAATTGTACAACCTCCACATGAAATACAACACCGGTCCAGCTTTACTGTCTGTTAAATTCCCCACGGGGTCGCATTGTCACTTCCGTGGACGTACTGTGCGGACGCAGAGGATTTTTTTTTGTAATTTTACAATCGTTGATTTTCAGACAGCTTACTTCTCCTCGTTACACCGATCTGTGGAGGTACTGCCCTTTCAAGTCCAGATACTCTAATGTAGTGCCAATCCTTTTACCACCCGACATACGGGGCAAGCCAGATAGGCCAAAACAGCTGACTCTAGACGTGTCTCAGGCGCAACTGCATGTCGTTCCACCGTACTCTTGTACTCGCACGGTGGTACCGCATGAAATGCTGGGGCGCAGCATGCGAATCGGTTACCATAAAGTCCGCGTACATGACGTCACTATTCTGGCGCCGTATGACGAGACACAATCGAGATTAACCATGCCCGAACCCGCTGCACAACCTCAATGTTGTCGCACATGGTTACGCTCCGGTCAGATGCGCTTCAGTCCTCACAGATGCACGTGCGTGTCACCCCATGCACCAATAGTATCTAAGTGCTTTCGATCTGTCTCCGCCTCCCACAACTGGCGGTGGGGGCGCGTGGTAAAAGGATTGGTACTATTCCAACCAAAGACCTAATGCGTTTGTCGATTCATACGAGTTAACGTTCTAACATGATGGAAGCAAAACGAACACGAGGCAAAGTTTAGCCTGTGGGGCCGTCTGATCGCATCGATGGGCGTCGTCGACGCAGCTGTCGTAAAGTTGGTGGAGAAACTCTGAGCTGCGCCGGTCCCGTTAGCAAGCTCAGAGGCCCCCTTTATTGAACTTTCGCGGCTAATTAGCGTGCAGGGTGGGATGGTGGTCAAGACGTTTCACAAAGCGATAAAGCGACACAGGGAATTCTTCGGCACATCGAAGTCCGTCTGCGATCGAGAATTACTATGGGAACTAGTCCATCACCTGACCATTAAACACAATTATCGTGAACAATAATTTTATCATTAATGTTCTAACATGATGGAAGCAAAACGAACACGAGGCAAAGTTTGGCCTGTGGGGCCGTCTGATCGCATCGATGGGCGTCGTCGACGCAGCTGTCGTAAAGTTGGTGGAGAAACTCTGAGCTGCGCCGGTCCCGTTAGCAAGCTCAGAGGCCCCAAGCAAGCATTTAATTTAAGAGGTTAGAGTAAATATTTAGTTCAGTCGCGTAGCTCTTCTTCCGTATGTATCCGGCGTAGCATGTGCTTTTCCAGCGACCGGCTTGCCGAATCTCATCGGGGTTCAGTCCTTGTCGAGAGGCTTCTGTCGCGGCGCCGATGCGGAAACTGTGCGTGGAATAGCGACTCGCGTTCGGAAATCCGCTTAGGCAGCTCTTCAAAGTCGAGGCGAAGAAACTGCGCGTCAGTGGCGCACTCCGGAGTCGGACGAAGAAGGGTCCGTCCTGTGTCTCGGTATCAGGGCGTAGTTGCAGGTACTCTCGGATCGCCGCTACTGGACACACGAAGCGACCGGTGGCGGGAATTCGTATCTTGTTTCCTTTTGCGTACTGATCAGTTTTCGACGTTCGGAGTAGTAGTGAGATCGACTGTTGTTTGACTTTTACGTCCCTAAATTGTAGTGTGTGGGACGCAGGACCCCTCCTTGCCGTGAACTCGCTGGCGCGCAGGTAGCCAGAGTAGGCTAAGGTGCAGGCAGACCAGAATAGGGCTTTGTCAAGCGGCGAAATTAACGGTTCTGACGTCAGACGTTGCTTCATGTGACGTAGCGTCGTAAGAGTGATTGGGAGCCTCCTATCTTTCGGCGTGGGGTGCAGGCGTTTGAAGCCTTGTAAGGACCGCGCAATGTCGGGGTGTTTGAGAAAACTTTCTTGACCTTGTTCGACGAAGTTGTTGTTGATTCCACTCAGGTAAACCTTCGCAGTGGAGTAGGAAATTTGTTTAGTGTGCAGGAAGCCTATGTACTGTAGGATGACGTTCGGATACCACCGGTAATGATCGTGGGCATGACTTTGGCAGAACAGAGTGAACTGCCTGACGGCGGCACTGTAGGTGGCTCTCGTGCTTGCGCCGATGTGATGGTGGAGCAGGTCGTTAACCTCGCGCTGGTACTTCAGGGATACCAGCGGTCGTAGGTCTGCTGCAATTCCTCGAGTCCGTTCGGTACGTGGACCGGGTATGTGTCGGCCGTTGGTGCTATCTGGCGGAACCTCTCTGAAAACGCGAAAGAGCGTCAGCAATATTGTTATTGACGCCGCTAATGTGCTTGATGGTAAGGGTGAAATTATTTTCCGCGGCGATTGTAGTCATACGCCGCATGAGGTCTAGTACTGCGCTGTTGCTGGAGCCTAACTTCTCCCACGCAAAAACCGCTCCAAGGTTATCGCAGTGAAAGACAAGGCGTTTCCTGTGAAATGACTTGCCCCAAACGAGGAGAGCTATGAGGATGGGTAACATTTCTAAATATTCAATACAAGGCGCTTTTTCGATGACCCATGTCGGCCATCGTGACTGAAACCATTGCCCGTTAAAATAACCGCCCATGCCTAAGGTAGCGGAGGCGTCTGTGTATAGCTGAAGGACAGAGCTGCAGGTCCAGTTAATGTCCAAGAAGGAAGTCTTTCCATTCCATTTAGGGAGAAAAGTTCGCCACCATAAGATGTCGAGCCGG
>BDGG01000013.1:941020-1074844 GCA_001949185.1 Ramazzottius varieornatus | reverse complement strand
AAACTGCAGCTGNCCGATTAGGCTTTGTAGTTCGGTACGGGTGATGGTGTCAGCGTCAGACCACGTGACCAACAGAGCCATGATCTCGTCGGTTTTGGACTGGGGTAGACTGAGCGTTTGTGCAACGGAGTCTAGCTGAATACCGAGAAAGGTCAAGCTGGTCGAGGGTCCTTCCGCTTTCTCGGTGGCGAGGGGCACGCCCAGTTCGTGGCATAGCCGCCTCATTTCGCTCACGACGTGAGGGCACTCGGTTCGGCCAATGATTAGGAAGTCATCGACGTAGTGTAGAATATTGTGGTGCTGCGTGTGGTGTTCGAGTATCCAGTGCACCGCATAGGAGAACAGGCAGAAAAGGAAGGGCGAGGAACGGCAGCCGAAAGGTAGAACTACGTCGAAGTAGTAAGAGCCGCTTACCATGTAGCCGAGAAGAGGCCAGTCCAGAGGTCGGACAGGAATTAGGCGGAAGGCTGCCTTTACGTCCTCCTTTGCCATGAGTGCGCCTTTGCCAACGGTCTGTAGCATGTTGCATGCGTCATCGACGGAACAGAAAGCAAGGGAGTAGTCCTCGGGGCTGATGTGATCGTTAACAGAGTCGCCGAAAGGTCGGGAAAGATCCATGATGATGCGGTGACCTCCGGTTTTCTTCTCGCGGACGCCCAGGGAGCTGACCACGAAATTGGGAAAAGGGGGAGAAAAGAACGGACCCACGGAGTGGCCCGAGGCAACCTCTTTCGTAATAGACTTAAGAAGAACCTCGCTAAACTCTCTTGCTGTGGCGGAGTTCTTTGTGAAACGAGGGTAGCGGGGACCGTTGAAGCCAATGTCCGCGCCGTTATCGATAATGTCCAGCACCATTTGTACGAAGCCTCGGTCGGGATGATCTCGGAGGTAACGTCTGAAGGTGTTAGATTTCAGTGGAGTTGAGGCTTTGTGCGGTATGACGACTGCCTTGTTGGTTCCGGTCGTTGCTGTGGTACCGATCGGGATTGCGGTTGCAGTAGAAGCGGGTATGGCCTGGCTTTTTGCAGTAGGAGCAAGAGTGGGAGAAGGCATTGGGGCATGGCTCGTCGGGACACTGGCCACGGTTGTACCGCTTACAGATTTCCCCGTCTGCGGCGGGGTTGGTCCGAAAGGGCTGGTTATAGCTTTCGGTGACTCGGACTTGGACTTTGTGACCGTGTTCGCGTGAAATGGAGGGGCCGTTAGAGTTGGTCAGACATGTGCGCTGCTTGATGTCGGCGTGCACTGTTGACCAGAGGCTCAAGTCAGTGGGGTGGCGAGCCGCTGTGATGCGCAGGCGAGCGTCATAGGCCAGCCATTTGTCGGAGGGAAAACCACGGTCGGGGTGCGCTAGTTCGGCCATGACGTTGAGGTAGCTGGTCATGGGTAGTGCCAGCTTCGGGTTGACCGTGACGCGATACGCCATTAGCACGGTGAAGCACTCGACGTATTCGGTGAAAGTGGTAATGGAGGAGACTTTAGTCGCTGGTTTAAGAACCAGCTGTCCGGTTTCGGCATCGGTGGTGACTTGTGTGCTGTGTCCCTTGGTCTTCTCCGCGCCCGGTATGCGATTTTCCTCAGTCAGGTCGCTTATCTTGACGTACTGGCGTTCGTCAAAAAGGGCTTTGAGAAGCCCTTCCTTAACGGGTGGAAGATAGGGCGAGTCACATAAAGTATCGTAATCAGACTTACGAAGTTTCAGTGGGCCTTGTCGGGTGTGGTGGTACTTGAGTTTGTGGTTAGCTCGTCTCCTATCGCCGATGTCGCTGTCTGGCTCGGAAGACTGGGCTTCTTCGCTGCTAGACTCGTCGGACGAGTAGGTGAGATCGATATCGTAGTGTGAGGAACGTTTGGGTTTCTTGGTGGTAGGTGACTGTGTGTTTGGAGTAGAGGTGGAGGCTTGGTTGAAGACAGGTTGGAGAGTGGTGGATGGTGAGAGGACGACTGGACTAGGGGTAAGGTTGGATCGGGAAAGTGCGGCAGTTAGAGCGTGCATCTGCTGGACGACTTGCGCGAGGGTGATGCTTGGTAGGGTGCACTGTGGGGTAGTAGGGTTTGCTGCGGCTGGGGTAGTTGTCGGCTTGGCTTTGCGGGAAAGTCGTTTGGTGTGTTTAAGACGCTGGGTTTGTTTCTTGTTGGTAGTTTGCTCTTTCCGCGGGCGGAGTTGTCGGCGAGGTGGTACTTCCGGTAGGGCGGGTTCCTCGTTTTCGGAGAGCAATTGCTCGTTAGGCAGTTCGCCGGATGCGTTGCGAGGGTTGGACTCGGACATTTCTCGCAAAACGATTTTTCAAGACGTTTCACAAAGCGATAAAGCGACACAGGGAATTCTTCGGCACATCGAAGTCCGTCTGCGATCGAGAATTACTATGGGAACTAGTCCATCACCTGACCATTAAACACAATTATCGTGAACAATAATTTTATCATTTGCTTCCCAAAAACCGCGCTGTACTGTGATCATCGCGTACCGCACAAAATACAGTTCGTGAGGCGCTCTTGATAGAAGGATAGCCTGTGTGTTGATTGTTCCTTGATTAACGATTACAACTGTGATAACTTCGTGCCATAGTTCCGATTAACAAGAGTCAATCATAAAAGTTAATATCAACCCACTTCGTTTTGAGCACCTAATAGTCGGTAATCTGGAGTTCCTGAGGTAAACCTTGGCGTTTCTCCGTACTGATTCAGTTGATGAACGGACCTTCACCTCAACTTTCTCTAGCTCCCGGAAGTGCTGGGCGGCATTTCCTCTTCATAGTTTGTCGAGAGCCCAGTGTCATAGCTATTACTTAAAAGCATCGGTAACATGATCGGCGTTTTGACATGGTCTGAAAGTCTCATCGTGGGCTTTGTGGGCACATTTTGATGTGGGGCGACCCCTTAAATCTTCCCCCTGAAATCATCCCACATTCGATACGGTAATTTGTCGAACACAATAAAGGTCAGCACATTCAAAGGGGACCACCCAATGAGTCTGTCTGATCACCTTCCGCGCTGGACCATTGCACGTGTGCGCTTTGCGTCGGTCCGTATAAGTAAGAAATGACGTGCCGGGGATACTTTGAATCCCGGCGTTTACCGCGACGCGGCATCCAGCTCGAGGCGCGACCGGATGTTAAGTCTGTTCCGATCTTCTTCTCAGGTCATTCATTATCCAATAAGTTGTTACTTCGAGTGATGAACGGGCTAAAAGCGTCGGATATCTCTGCTGCTTAAGCATGCACTACATTTGAACACAGGAAGGATGTTTTTGCTGTACTTCCTTCGTGTGATAGGTCTGAATCTGCCATTTTACTCTCAACCTTTTTTTGTGCAGTTTACAGCTGATATTAACAATGGGGCCGACTTCCGGTTCGTGCTTCGTCATGCCTAATCGCCGTTTCCTAACATTCATACTGTTCCTCACGTATCTGAAAACCGACGGAATGGAGCTGGTGGAAGTGGTTACTTTGGGACTTGTGACGAACGCCACGGGGATTTCGATGCAGAATTTGGGTCCTACCTTCGATCTTGCAGCAGCCAAATTTCGACTGGACCACGGCCAGAACTTCAGTCTAACTCATAATTATCTCGTTGACTCGCAGATATTAAACTGCCTGGACCTTGCCAGCCAAGCGAGTTTCATGTTATCCGAGTGGTACTACAAGAGACGGACAAGCGCCGACGTATATGCTTTCGTTTCTCCTGGTACTTAATAGGGACCTTGCGTTTTCAACGAAAGCGTTGTACAAATAATCAAACTGATTGTTGAAAAAATGGTTTTCTTGCAAAAAGTTTCCTTTTCTTAGCTTTCAAGGTCAAGAATTTTCATTGTGGGAATACTAACATCTTCAAAATGCAGGTTCCCGACCAAAATTAGTTTTTTAAAAATTATTGTTTAGTCGTTTAAGCGAGAATTGTTGGAAACGCCAGGTCTGTATTAACTTGTCCATGCCAAACGATTGCTCCGTTATCACTCTCGCGATTTCGTTATTTGTAGTATGTTTGGAGTTTGCCGAAGTAAATCGCTTGCTGTCAAACTGGAATATCCTGATGATTGCCACGTAAGTCATGGTACAGATGTTCGGTCAGCAGTACCAGGGTCAGTTATGCTCTAGTCTGGAAGATTGGTTGTTCGAAGGGTTAAAAAAGCATCAGGTTTTATAAGAAAACTCAGGTTAACAATGCTGTGCCGCACCAGAGATCTCCAGAGTTGCTGATGGATCAGACGGTTGCACGTCTGCCCATTCCTGTAGAGCTATGTCCTACACTCGTAATGATGTAACCTCGAAAGAAACTTCTGAAGAGGTCATGGACCGGCCGAGAAGGAATTTTTGAATAAAAATCGCAGCAACATATTCCCGACACTCTCGAATGGGACCAGTTTATGTTTCTTCGAAAAAGTGTTAAACTCGCTTGCCAGTATAGCAATCTGCATCCCTCTGCTTCTAATTAAGCTAGTAAAAACTTGCTTTTAACGTTGGCAACAAAGTTCGGAAAACCGTCCAAGATCAGGCAAAGGTCATCTGAAATTAGCGACTGTACTAGTATAAATTCGAGAAAGATTGATTGTGCAAGTTTATGAAAACGCTGGTATGTAGTGTTCCTGCGTTCATCTGAATAAATCAAACGAATGGTTTGCCCGAGGAACGAGAGTCTGTTTGTCAACTGGCAAGGCCTTCGTGCTACAGTATTTGGCTTTTCGAGAAGGTCAACTCTGCGTAAAACAAGGGAGAAAGGTGGGGCGCAGGTACTGGTTTCTCATCGCTTTCGACTGGAATGTAGTGTAGTCCCGTTTTCTATGGGAGAGCTGTGGATTGCAGCTTTGAAAAAATTTGGTTGATGAGGTTATACAAATGATTATCCGCTCAAAACACGTTCACGGTACTGGCGCAAAAGAGTGGCTCTGTGGTGCCCTACGTGAAGGTGATGAATTAATCACGACACACCACAAAGCTTGCAGCCCTCCAAGTTACGGAGTGAGCCGCAGGCGAGCATGGTATGGTAAAATACAGCGCGACAGGCAACTGCCTACGTATCATACTTGCACTTAGAAGCATGTCCGAGGGCGTCGCAATTTTTTGTCTGTCCTAAAATCTGTAGGCGCTTGTTTTAGGCTCAGTTTTTGACTGGCTGTTCAAATCGTGACGTATCAGCACGCCTGATGGCTGTGTAGGGTGACGTAGAAGAGGTCGTGACAGATCGTTTGATCGCTCTGACCGATACATGCTCGCAATGTTTGAACTGATGCCCGGAAGAGCTTCCCATACTGCCGCAAACTGCTGACTCATACAGCAGTCTGGCAAGCTCAGCCGTGCGTTTCTCTCAGTGCAACTTCCCCAAATTGTTGGCCGTGTTGTCTGTGCGCCGTGCTTGCTGGCACAGAAACGTACGCCATCGTACAACGCTGACTTGATACAACCACAACAGAAGCAACGGCGGAACGAAAGGGACAGAAATGCTGTACGCCGGTCGGCTATACTCAAATCAGATTGATACCGTGTTTCCCCCTTTCCAATATTCAGGCCCAGCGAAGCGAGGCCCTTTCAAGTCTGTTAAGATTTCAATGGACGATCAGATTGTTCGAGCTTTCAGATATCGCAACCTCTGTACTGAAAACAAGTCCGCAACTTGATCCGAGTAGCAAAGTTTTTACTCGCAAAACTTGTGCTTCTTTGTTTCTGCTCGGCCTTCCCAGTGGTCAGAATCACTAGCTAGTACCGTGTTACCAGAGCTCAACTGAAACTGGCAATACACAATTCGAGCTCTTTGAACTCACAGGGATGCTCAGGTGCACCAAAAGACGCATAAATCTTTGAAACGTGTCGTGGTACTCTCATTGTATTATTCAATTGAAAACTATCGTCGGTAATGCAAGACCGGGATCTGATACTTTTACGTACAGTGATTTAGTCTGAGCGGGTGTGCAAGTTGACGTTAGTGGGACATTCACTAACGGCTTGGATAATGATTTTTTGAACTGTCGAGTAACGGTTCCGTCCGCCTTTCCGGCCTCTAGTTTTCCTCAGGTCACTATAAATTAGTCATCTTGTAGAAGCAAATCTTATGAAAGGCACTTTGAACTGATTTCCGGTACCACTTGCACCCCGTCAAGGGCACCTCTGTTTCTAGGGTGGAAAGGTGGAAAACCCTAAAAGCTCTAGGGTTGAAATTAAGTCACGCCTGATGCAGAGGTCATCGAGGAATTGCAGCACTCTGTCTCCAATTGCGTCGGTATCCCGTAACATGTGAATTACTGTAAAAGAGGCAGAGCGGAGAGTGTTGTACATTGCATGTCTGTAATCGGAAAAAACAAGGCCAGCCATTCACCAGCTTTATCTGATTTTCATAGGAAATCCGACTACTTAGATTAAGTATGCCTGCATCGCGCGCCACAAGGACCACGTACAGCCCGTCACAGCCAAGTCGATCCCACTGAACCTTCATCTCGATTCTAAAATTGTTGAATCGTCATTATCTGTACCATTCCAACCTAATTTGGGATATTTGACACCTCACTCTCTATTACACCGAATTTCACAACACTCAGGAAACAGGCAGCTCCGAAAAAACAACTTTTGAATCTCCTCGTCGAGACAAACTTCTGCACTTTGCTTACAACACGATTTTAAAACTTCTGTTTCCTGATTGATAAACAAAATAACATTTTAGTGCGTACAGTTTGAAAGAAGAGTATTTGTTCAGTGTTTCGACAATACACGTTTGGGCTTAAATTCAAAACACTGTGAGATGTAAAATCGTGACTAGAAAAGGAGTGGCACTTCGATCAACTGGGTCGGATGTTTTCTGGCCGGACAGACACGTTCATGTGGTTTTTCGACTTATCTTTTTCTACCCAGAATGAATTTCGACCTTCGCACTGCCCAAACGATGACAGAAAGCAAACTTAACGTGGATAATGTTAGAAATAGGTAGTAACACCCTTCGGTACGAAGAAACAAATCTCTGATCAGACGGATCAACTTGGCTGTAACGGGCTGTACTGCCAGCTGTTGATGCATAGTGACCGTAGACAGGTCTTTTAAGCCCTTCACTGCAGCACGCGGTTCTTTAAGAAACTCAGTGTCTCACTTTTGTGCACGTTCAGTACACGTGTAATGCTCTCACGTAGGGAAACTTATCTTGGCGTTTTTTTGCGTATCATGTAGAGCTGTGGACGACACATCTTTGCGCGACAAAACAGTAACGCCGACTGCGCTAACGCTCTCCCCAGCGCCATTCGACAGTAATATTGGCATGTACACTGTCTTCCTTCCTTATTTCGGATGGACCAACGTCGTCATCGTTTTTGATCAGAGCTCAAATGGCGGATACCATGCTATGGTAGCGGCCATGGTACCTTTGCTGAGGGAACGGAATTGGCAAGTGACTCTGTATCGGGTGACGTCCAAGACATCGATGGACTTCACAAGAGAACTGAAAAGTTTTCAATTGATTAGTCGAGGTAGGACAACAAGACTTAAGCCGTTACTTTTCTAACTTGATCGACCATAGCAAGGCGATGTGCCCGAACCCTGTTGTACTCTGAGATGTCAGTATTCGTAACTCTTGCAGTGTTACTGTTCATCAGTCACGCCCAACCGTTTCGACAACTCATGGTGAGCAAAACTTTGTCGTACGCTCCGCGGTTGAATGTGGTGCAGGACAAAGGGTATTAGCCCGTCGGTCTTCGTAATTCCCGCACCAAGATGCTTCTTCAACAGTACATTCTTCTCATTTGTGGATCTGTCTGTTAATCCTTACAACTCTTACAGATCCAGGCAAAGCTTCTTGGACTATGCACTGGCGAATATGTAAGAACGTTGACGTACTAGGAATATGTTTGTCATTGCACTGTTTGCAGCCTCGGATTTCTGGGCTTCCAGGTCTACATTGGTTTCACCGTCTATAAAACAAAATCTCTTGGGGATCCCGCTATATGGCAGTACGGGGATGAAAACGATACTTTAGCCAGGGAAGCATACCGTTCAGCTATGATCGTCAGCCCTGATGTTTCCGTCTACGCCTTGCCCTGCTGGACCTCGATTAAGAACTTATCAACAGGCTACGTTACTGCACTGAACCTGTCGTTTCCAGCACTAGATCCGGTTGGTGTACAGTATAAAGACACCTTGACTCCGCCCTGACTTACGTGTTACTGTAGCTAACGTGGTGTCTTTTCAGCCTATTCCTCAGCTGTCTTCCGTCATGGAGTCTTTCCTGATTCTGGGACAAGTTTTGGAGGAAACTCTGCGGGAAAACGATTCGTACCGATCCTTTGGTGGAAGAGAGCTGGCAGAGAAGCTTCTGAATCGCCGGTTTGACCTGGGCTTCGCAGAGGTGGCTCTAGATGAATTTGGGCAACGGCTGATCCAAGAGGAGCTATTTGACATGGATCCAGCAACTGGAAAATTTAAGGTACAACTCTGCTTCCTAAGTCTTAGGGTGGTTCGAAAATTATACTATGTCAGTTGTTGTAGCCCGCATTACAGCTTCAGTTCACAAGGCCGAAGACGGTGCTAAAGCTGGGCGAGATCGACTGGGGAGGACCGGTCAACTCATCGAACGCCGTTCCGCTGAATGAACCCATCTGCGGGTATCATGGTAATCGAGGACCCTGCGCGGGAGGTACGTAGGAAGTCATCCCGCCTACTCACCACACCGGGCTGGAAATAACATGGTACCTCATTCATTCCAGGACTTTCCTTGCTGAGCAGTACAGAGGTTGCCGCGCTAACAACCGTTTTGTCAGCAGCGTCTCTCTGCTTGTGTGCGGCGTTTTATTATTACCACAGGTACCGGTATCCCAGACGTCTCGGGTCAAAGGTGCGTGTCGAAAAGAAAATTTGAATTGCTTGTTTTCAGCAAGAAAAACCATCTCGCGCTTGCGGATGTTTTGATTGCCGAGCATGAAATCAAGCGTTTGAGAGCCGACGAAAGACCCATATAGTATTCATTCATATTTTGTCCATCAATTTTTATAGCTTATCGTTCTTTTGCATGTACTATCAGAGAGGTTGATATGATATTTAAGCAGCGCAGAAAATTTTTTTTGAAAACATCCAATTTTTTTTGAAAACATTTGACATCAAAATGACGTCATACAGCGCAAGACTACACACACAATCGTTTTGACACCAAACCCCAAGCTGGGGTGTTTTGGATGTTAATCGCCCCTGAAGTTTCCTGCAGTATCGTCTCAAAAGGGCGAACAGTTTTTTGAGACTTTGAGCCACGGCGAGGTACAGCAAAGCCACCATCCGATGCCCCTGAATATTCGCTCAAGTTCCATGTCAGAAAAGGGTCCTTTGGTACGAACAATAATGTACCGAAAATTCGGCTGCCGAAACCAAGGTATGAGGGATTTTCCGTTTTGATTCTGAAAGCTGAATCGGGTCAGCAACCAAATTCTACTTGGTGACAATAGTCAAAGTTAAACGTGAAGTGAAATCACCAAAGTGGTTAAAGCTGCAGTTAAAGATACAGTGTCTGTTGTAAAGCCAAGGCTAATGCTGCAGTTTCGTTTGTTCCCAAAGCTCCAGTTACGCCCGCAGTTGATGTGAAAATTTTCAATGTTTCGTCAGTTATGAAAGCCGTGTTTAAGCGTGCAGTTATGAGTACAGTTCGCGAGGCATTCTTGTAACGACGTCAAAGTGACAGTTTTCAGAAAACGTAGGAAAGAATGGAGTCAGAAGAAATTAAGCCGAAATCTAACAAATTGAATTTTTCGTGAGTGAAAAACTAAACGGTATCAACTTTGCTGAATCATACTGTACTGAGGTAGTTTGGCCAATGTACAAGTAAATCATACTTGTACACACTTGAAATCATACTATAAATCATACTTGCATATTGGCCATACTGCCTCAGTACAGTATGATTCAGCAAAGGTGACACCGTTTAGTTTTACACTCACCGCCAAAGTCAAGAAATCCATCCTTAAGATAACACCGGAATCTTAAAGAAAAATCGGCAGGAAGCTAGGACTGTCCCAAACATCTGTGAACCGGATTGTCCATTAGAATCTCGATCTGGAAGTCAGGAAGAAGACGAAGGTGCACCACTTGACAGATGCTCAAAAGGAACAACGGTACGAGCGGGGAAAAATCCTCAGCACCTATCTCGGTAAGTTTAAGAGCCAAATGATTTTCGCAATGGACGAAACATGGATTACTCTTGACGATTTCAACTCGACGAAAGACATCTACTACACTGGCGAAGGTATGGTAATTCCGGACGAATCGAAGAAGCTTCTGAAGCACTGGCCTAAAAAAAGCATGGTCGCCGTTGGGATTTGTTGGAATGGCATGTCGCGCGCGTATTGTGTGGACGGTTCGGCGAAAGTGACAGCTGCATACTTCATTGAAAATTTCCTGAAGAGAATGGTGAAAGAGGATCTCCCTAGACTGTACGGGAATCAAGCAAAGAACGTCTCGATCCATTTCGACAATGCGAAGTCTCATGTCGCTATCCTGACCAAGAGATGGCTGAATGAGTATCATCCCAAGTATATTTATGAAGCCCATTGGATGGCTGACTCGCCTGACTTACCGCCGTTCGATTGCGGAATAAACGGATTTCTCGAAAAAATTCTGAATCATAGGAAGGCGACCACTGTAAACGGGTTGAGCCGTATTGTTGAGGAAGTTTGTGACACTTTCGATCTTGCCGTGATTTGTAGAACACTTGACGCCTGGAAACCTAGAGTGGAAACGATGCTGGAGAGGATGGGGGATCACGTAGAAATTAAATAGAGTTGAAAGTTGTTGTCAAACTCTAACAGGAATTTTCAGGCCGAGCGAAGCGAGGCCCTTTCAAGTCTATCGAGATATCAATGGACGATTAGATTCTTCGAGTTTTCACCTATCGCAAACTCTGTACTGAAGACAAATGTGTGGCCTATAGTTCTTTGCCTCCTTTGCTCGGCCTTCCCAGTGGTCAAAACCACTATCTAGCTCTAGAATAAGGTGTCAACTTTACTGAATCCCGTTGCCACAGGACATGAAAGGTGTAAAAGTCAACATCATGGAGTTTTCCAGAAGTTCTGTTTGCCGCGGCACCGCTGTCAAGTGGTAATACTGGCTTAGCGGGTGAATGAGGTCCGAATCGGGCAGGAACCACATTAGTACTGTGATGCTTCTTGAACTTCGCGAAGCACGTCATCATACGCGTAAACTTTGCCCGTCGGGAACTAGTTTTACGCAGTCTGGCCAATCTATAATCTATCGTATACCCGCTATCGCTGGAAAATCTTGCTGGCAGATCGCCCGTCTTCCTCTAAATTCAAAAGTGCAGTTAAAACCATTGTCGTCAGCTAGTATGTAGAGTGGTTTTGATACTTAATATTTCGGATACCTTTGATCTTTGCTGGCTGGTTTTGTCTAAAAGAAGAAACCCTTGTAACGTTAAATGTTGAGCCAGAGAATGAAAAAAACTTACATCCATCCTCGGAGCGTAGACTCTGGAATCCTGTGTTCCTTTGAAGACTTGTTCAAAAGTTTTTCAGAGTTCTGGAAAGACTCAACAGCGCGCTTCGCTTCTTCGTCTCCGTACCTCCTCCGCTTTCTAATTCTTCCCACCAAATGCATAACAGCGAAAGTTCACCACAGACTATCAAATAATTAGCGCAGTTCGAAATCTCACACTGTAATGCTTCATGAACTTGACGAAGTGAGCCATCATACGCGCGAAACATCCCTTAGGGGATTGGTAGGGCAAACTTTCCGAACCAGGGTTCAGCTGCACGCGTATGATGACTCACTTCGCCAAGTTCATGAAGCATTACAGTATTGCTTTACTTGCGGATAATTTTCACGCGTACGTTTTTTCCGAGACGTTTAAGGAGCATTACATTAGTAGTACGGTTAGTACACAGACTGAGTTGCCACCGCCGGAAGAAAGTCCTACTGTGGGTAAAATGAGCTGCAACGTCACGCATAAGCGAAGCAGCTGATCAGATATGGGAATAGTCGAGCAGCTCCGGAAAGCGAATGGTGTTAGATGCGGAAGTAGGACTTACTCCTGCGACGAAAATTTTCGAAAACTTTCCTGACTTCGAACCTCGGAACTTCTGATCGGCTTAGCCACCCATACCAGCAAGGTCCTTCGGTCTTTTTTTCGGCATCGCGTTCATGCCTTTCTTGTAGGAGCATTGGGGAAGAGAAACGACAAACTCTCGGTAGCCATTTCTGGCAGCCCCTGCGAACGAAATTGTTCTTTCTCGCTAGAGGTGTTGCAATTTTTCGACGTAGTGATAATCCTTTGGTATCAAGACCCTTCTTCCTGATGTGCGACGGAGAGCTTCCAGTTCTACTTCCTGCAGTTTTGCAGAAGCGTTTTGTTCGATGTGCACTCTAGAGCTGACTTGCGCTAGTAGTGCTTTGAGTCGACCGAATGATTTCGTTTAGTCAACGGCAAATATAGTATGCTCGGTAAAGCTAAATAAGCCGTTTTAGCCGTTCTTAGCCGTTCTTAGCCGCAGCCGAAACATGAAATACATTGCGACATTCCGGAGCCATCAGTTAGAACCTTGGATTGTGATGTGTAAGTCCAGGAAAGCGTGGTCTGATCCTGACTCCAACAAAAAACCAATTTGCGGAGTATGGTAGGTTGAGGGGTTTGGAGGGTTGAGGGTTCAGGGGTTCCATTTTATGCAGTTTGTGCTATTCTGGGGCAAATTCACCGCGAAGGAACCAGAGTTCATGTTACAAGTACCCCACCTGAGTGTCCGAGCATTTGCATCGCGGTGAAATTTGACCCAGAATGGACATCGCTTTCCTGGACTTTCGGATCATGGTCTGAGGTTCTATATGATGGCTTCCAAATGTCGCATTGTATTTCATGTTTTAGCCGTGGCTAAAAATATTTTAGCTGCTAAAGTATTTTTAGCCGCGGCTAAGAACGGCTAAAACGGCTTATTTCGGCTTCGCCGAACCTACTATAACCGCAAGTTTTTTCATCATTCTTTCCCGTTCCAGAGATGTTTAGTCTGCAGCTATCGTTAAGCCGGGCGGAAGGATTTAATGACGGTTTAAACTGTAAGATAGCAACCAGACAGTAACCTTAATTTTCCTTTGGTGCCGCGCACGATCCGAAATTTTCTGCGGTGATTCCGCTGCTCGAAGCATTCTAATTTTTGCTTGAAAACGTCCTACAGAACCCAGTCCTTGTAACTAGAAACAATGCAATCTGAGGATCAGTTCGCTCTAATTCAGAAACGGGAGAGTACGGAAAGGCAAAAGTTGCGTTCATCGTGCGGTGCGCGAAGTAAGCGGGCCATCAAACTCCTTGATTTTGTTTGCCTTCCCGTTTCGTCTAAACTTCCAGCAAGGATGCAGGAAGACACTTCACGCTCTCTTGTGGATTTTAGAAGAACTCGGGAAGGGTCGAATTCAACATGCGGCATTTGTCCATCTTCAGTTTCGGTCTTCCGCAGGGGTGACTTCCGACCCAGAAATTTCCAAAGCGGAGAAGACGTACGCAACCTCTTCTGGTTCAACTGTCAGCTACTTCATTACGAGAAACGAAGCATATCTCAGCGCCTGTTTGGGATTCGTTAACGCCTTGAGAAAAGTCAAACACTCGAATCGCCCAAACTTTTGGCTGTCTATGATTTAGACAAAGTCATTCCTGCCCTACCTCGAAGCTGACAAATTTGGGTTAGTGAACGACAAACGATAGCTTGGAGTTGACAGAGCGACTGGAAAAATATTTCAAGACAAAAGAACAAGAGGGAGTGTCACTATGAAGTTTTAAAGTTGATGTGTCTCTAGGAGTAACAGGTCATACTTCCGCACCCAATAGTTACTATTTACCGGTCACACAAGGAGCGCAGCGAGCCGTTACTACAGTTAGACAGCGACGCGGAGGTGGCAACTTAGGCCGTGTTTATCTAGTGGTAGGCTGCTAGGTCGTGTTGAAGATTATGATGAACCTGCGTTCATGAAAGCGATTATTTCCAACCCAGAGGTCGGTAGCTCATAACAACCCAAAAATCGTTCACAAAGTCGAAACATTATGAGATGAGTCATTTCAACCACGTTTCACCTAACCTCGTCGTCAACTACGTCGACTTTGTGAACGCATCAGGGCCAGCAACCAGCGTAGCCAACCAATCCCATGTTAAAGCGCTTACCACAGCTACTATCCAAAAGAGGCTAGTAACTTTCAACCCAGCTTCCGGCTGCGACATCAAACATTTTGAACATAAATTCTCTTTCTATCACTGGCTACTCCCTGAAAACTTTCCACTGTCAGAATACAGTTACTGGCTTCGTTTGGTGTGAGGAAAGTGAGAGGTGGACCGTGGATGAAACAGGTACATCTCAACTCATCCTGCAGGAAATAGTTCCCATGCTGCTCCACCATGTCGTTCTCGAAAACTGGCTTCTCACCGCTCAGCAGCTCCTAAGACCTTCCCAATTTTCTCATCGCCCGCAGCGGCTTCTCCATATAATGTAAACAATACAGCTAGAGAAGTCTTCGAACTTCCACCAAAAACGCCGAGCGAGTTCTCAAATTACGACAGTCACGGGATAGCTAACCCAGTTGCCAATAGTTCATTCTCGAACGCTAGTTGATCAAAATCAAGTAAGTCACTACGTGGTTGCTCATGGTTTCGTCTACCACACCAAGTAGATTTTCTGCGTGTTCACAAAGTCTACGTTCTTCTTCATAACGACCTCGTCACTCACAACGACCCAGTCGAGAAAACGAACACGGCCTTATAGTCTGCAGTATCCAATATGTGCGCTGCGCCTGTGCTTCGATCCCGATGGCTCTCCCTGCCGCAATGCGCTTTAGGTCAAATGTTCAATGTCCCTGTCGTTGAACGACGTGGCCGACCAAATCGGCGTACCATGGGCGGATCTCTTCCACCCTTCTTGCCACCGTCCTGAGCCTGTCCGTTGTTCTAATGTTAGCGGACCCCCTCCAAATATTAAAAGATACTGACGCGAAAGTTTTGGACGCTGATTCCGATTACCGAGCAGACTGTGCAGCGCTGGATATCGCTGCCGTTGGTGTGCAGCTCCTACATTCCGGATGCTTGAGACCGCTTGGTACTGGTAAGATAGCTCAGCTAGCTGATCAGTCTGGACAAAACGGCGGGCAGAAATTATTCGAACGCTTTTGACAAGCTTGTTGTTTTTCCTTTTTTCTTGTGTAATGTTAAAAATACTCTTGTGAGAGTCCAAAGGTTCCAACCTTAGTCGGGTGAAAAAGCATTCGCCGCCTGTGGTGGCAGCGAAAGCAGAGCTGTCTTGCTCAACTAAAGAAATCTGTTTCAAGACATGGTGCTTGCTTGAAAGCGCTAATGAGCCCCTTTGTATGGCAATACCATTCTGAATATTCCGTCAGAAAGAAATCCTTTCGTTTACAGGCAATACTTGAACACCACAATAGTGCCAGTATCCAGCCGAACTGAAGGGGATGGGGAATAGGTAGGACACGTTCTAGGTTTGGGAAAGGTGGTTGGGAGACGCAGCTGAACTGGTAGATCAGACAGCAATGGGCTCAAACATGACCTGTCGAAAAGTATCCTCACATCACGCGGCTAACTGGCAGACTGTCACGTCAAATTAGCAACTGACATGACATTCTGTCAGTCGGCCATCCACTTGGCCGATCTTTCGACCGAACCGAGTCGGTCGTACCAACCATCAATCCGGTCCACCAGAATGTGATCATCAATCCGGGTGGAACTCGGTCGTCTGGTTATCGAAAACTAAAAGTCAAACAAACAATCAACCGAACAAACGAAAAATCCAGAAGATCTAGCAATCATTTGAAGAAACGTTCAACGCAGATTTCATCAAGCGATCGAGTGAAACTTCCATTGATTGTCGAACTCGACGTGCACATGTGTGCAATTTAGTAGACTCGCAGTATATACAGCTACTAAAACCCAGGATCCTCTAATGTGGTATACTCTACTTATCTTTTTCATGCGGCAATGCTTCGGTCAGAGAAAGGAGCCACCATAAGGTCCACATATCCTTGCGTCTTCGAAGATACCTGATCCGAACAGTCAAAGTCTTTGTGCCTCCATCGGATCGTATCATGGGGAGAAAGATCGGATCAGGACTTACAGATACAGTGTGATGCCTGCAGCCAACAAGAGCAGCAGGATGAATGTGATCAGAAGACCGATAACGATTCCTTGGCCTGTTAAACGCAAGAAACGTTATTTTGTCGCTAACAATGTTCTGGGCAAATTGCACTTGCGATGACCTTACCGACACCCGACGTCTCGCATTGATCGTTGGAGTACCCACAGGGAGGTCGATCAGGTGGCGGACTACTTCGGTTGACCCAGTACCACAGGTCGTTTCGGATGTGCTGGAACTCTTCCGACAGATGATCGAATACCATCGCTTGCTGAAACAGAACGAACACGTGAATACCCATAAACGGCAGCCCGATCTTGGAAGAGACTTACCGCCATCGCTTCAGTCATGGGGTCTAGACGCAACACGACAACCGGGTTGATTTTCGAACCAGTGCTGTCGGTCGTGTAATTCCGTTCCGCGAACGAGAATGTACGGTTCGCGAACTTGGTCATGAAGGATGTGGTGGCCAAACCGGAAAGCAAGACGGCATAATTTTCGGCGAACACCTGCAGAACACTCGGTGGGTGCTACACAACTGGGTACCGGGCAGAGTTCCTCAGCCCTCTGGGGTCATGGCAAAGAGGCACAGCTAATCAAAACTGAAAGGAGCAAGGGAGGGCACACGGGGCGTTTGGGTTTCAAATGACCAACCTAGGCTTTTACGCTGCAGCCCCAACCCCTTCCGTTGGTTTACTCCAGCCCTCGAGCAGATAACGTCGACCGTACCTCTATGCCGTAACTCCAGAGGGTTGAGAAACTCTGCCCAGTACCCAACTACTGTATTTCCTCCAAGATTTCACGCAGTCAAACTTCTTGGCTCAGTGGAAGAGTGATGTGTGACCCCTCTGTCGCTCTTTCGGATGCCGTCTGTTGCGGACGCGGATTGCAGCCAGCGAAAACATACTATACCAAACTGCGAGTAAACAAACTGTGATGTTCGCACTTAGACGATCCGATGGCGCATGTTATGCTGCTGAAAACATGGTAAGTGCGCCACATCGCAGGTACAGTTGACCGAATTTGTGATGCTCATACAGTCATACATCACAGTTTCGGGGGTGAAAGTGTGTACGGTAACTGCGAGCCTCACACAATACACCATCGCAGATACGGTTGCAACAGGTACCAACTAACCTGAGCAAACATCAGCACGGCTTCGTAGAGGCAGATCTGCATATCATTTTCCTGGAGAAAGTTTTTCGATTTTTCGGTCGAATGTCACGAGATCGACAAAGCAGAATAATGCCGAAAGTCTGTCCTGTCGCACCTCGTCCTCTGGAGAATACGTGAAGTTGTAGAGTGCCGTGGCGGTCCTGGCGATGCTCTTTGTGAGGTTTTTGATCAGTTTCCACGTCGGTGATACGCCCGTCAGAACGATCAAAGACCGATATGCTCGACGCGCTATCTGGAATTTGGGTTGGTGTCCTTCCAGTCAATTTGGAATAAAATTCAAGTAACTTGGAGACTGCATACGGAAATAGTTCCGAGGGGATTTAACTGATAAGGCAGTTAACCGTACCTGATTGTTTTGCTCATCGTCAGATTGCTTCCAAGTAACGTCCTGTATACCGGGTCTCCGCGTAGACTGGACGGTTACAAAAACCTGAAATTAAACCAAGAATACTGAGCGGAAAGTCAGGAACCTTTACAGTTTTGTCGGTACGCGTAGGCCTACTGGGTTAAACCATCAGGTAATGCTACCGCTTACAAAATCGCCCTTCGTCATGCCTAACCTAGAGCCTTCGATCTGAAAAAAACGAAAAAACAAAAGTTCTGCTGTGAAAAAAGTGCGTCAACAGCTAGATATCAAAGCGGTTTTGTCAAAGACCAAAATTCATTACCATTAGTTTCCGCAGAAATATCGGTGTCGTCAAAATGAGGAAAACTAGAGACAAGACATTCATCAGAATAGAAGTCGCAATTCGCAATAGAATTTCGACTGTTGGGCATACGATCCTTACTTCGGCTGCGGTTTCTGAGTTCTTCGAGGTAGCCCGTGGACGCTCGTTCTTTTGTGGAGTCGAACTGGAGGTAGAAGTGGTCGTAATGGTGGGCAATCAGGTACCGCCGGATTTCGTTGCACCGAGTAAAGTAGAAGTTGGATAGTCCTGGAGATTGACTCATGAAGTCGCACATTAAGGACAGGGTCCGCCAATTAAACTTCTGCAGGAAGGCCGGAATGGCTGCCAGCACGTCCGCACCGGCCAGGGGTGAGGTGATCGTCATTGTCGGGTATCGCTTTCTGTTTGTCAGTTTCGAATCTCCACCAGTACTGCAATACACAGACTTGTAAATTTAATCCTTTTATTCGCAGAATGATCAATCGGGGAACAGACTGGTGTTATCGAAGATTCATCATAGGTCGAAGGCTCACCTGACTAGAAATGGCAGATCAAGCTCTGGGAAAGAATCTTATTAATACCGCCACAATTCTAAGGAAATTTAAAGAAGCCACGAGGTACACTTACCTCGTGAAAGGTCTCCCAGAGCGAGCGCCTGGTTCGTGCATTCTGAAAAATGAATATCTTGGTTGGTTCGGGAAGTTGAAATTCTAAAGCCAGTATATTTTGTGGTTTCTGGTAATATTACAGTACCTGGACTGGCGAGAAAAATGTAGATATCCTTTCTATCCACAACGGCAAAACGTCGCAGATAAAAGTCGGCAAAAAATTCACCGACATGGTCGCCACCGTCTTGGCATAAGTCATATCCAGGGAGATAGATCGGTAAGTGGGTGATATTGCCCAGGATTTTCGGGTACTGTTTGCGAATTACTCCTATAGCCACCGTATACACCGGCGCAGCAGCGTAGAACCCATACGTCGGGTTTGCGCCAACATGGACGGTCAAAAGAATCACTTGCTTGAACCCAATCGCAAAAACAACGCAGAACATACAGATGTAAGAAAAAACCAAGAGAAAAGATTTCGACACACGCATGTTTGCACGCGTACTGTACATCCAAAAGACTGCTAATCGGGTTTCAGGTTTTAGACGACGAATAACATTGAGAAAGAGCGAATGTGCGGTAGAATGATGTGTTTGTCTACAGGAAGAATACGCATCGATATCGCAGGATGAATTACGCAAAGTATCTCCATCAGGTTGGGCACGGAAGGACAGTCAGGAGACTATATACTTGTGTTCATCCATTGTTGCGAACGCTCCAGTTCCCACCGGGGGATGTTAAATGCACTTTTAGACATCATATCAAATCCGACTACGCTTGAAGTCAAGATAAATTACACGGAGAGCAGGAAAAGCACTCCAGTGCAAAACGATCGCTTGGGCGGAAATAGAGGTTTAGTGAGGCTGCGGGCGGCAAGTTGCGTGTTACCTGCTACCACTCCTGTCAAATTTGTTCTGTCCTCAAACCAGTATTCGGGGGTGGATTTGAACAACCAAGGAGAACGTTCCACTTTCAGATCAATAGAAAATGGTTAGGTGCGGCAGGATCATAATGTGAGACGTACGAAAAGGGTGCAAGGTCGTCAGTGAGATGGAAGGATGTCAACCTGACTGATAAGGCTTCCACTGCGTGCCCGAAGTACCTCCAAGTGCAAAGCTCTTCTACAGTCACGGGTTGGGAAGACGTCCTTCTCCCCTAAACAGGTGGATAAAAAGATTGTTGAGCTGCACAACGAAGTTATGATGACGTCATTTGGCGGCACCTTCGATGACCCGGAGCACATGTAACGACTTTAAAAATCACAGGAAAATTCCTGAAATAGATTTCTTTATCGCTTTCTCAACTGTCATGTGTGATATGTGGTGGAAAGACCAGCCCACGGAGATGGGGCAGACCGCACGCGATGTGCATTGCAAATGTGAAAGGAACTGTTTCGAAAAGTGTTTTTCAAAGAAGCAATCCGTAATTTTTTCCAAGCGTCTTCAGATATCCCAACACCTGACTGTGGAAGACATTTGCACTGGGAGGTGCTTTAGACATGCAGTGGGAGCCTTAATTGAATTCGACGTGGGAAGGACTGAATGCCTTTTGATCCTGATTTATCATCGTGGAAGGGGATTGTCGCATCCTCCAGATCGCAGTATTCATAATCGGGATAATTGGTTCAGCACCTCCAAATCTTCGTGGAGTTATTGAGGGATGAAACTTGTTATCTAGCCAGATGTACTGAGTGCGTCATAAAATTCGGAACCTCGTGGCCCAACATTTCGGCATCGCATTCTTGATCCCTTTGCGCGTTAATTCGTGCACCACCGTTCTAGTAGGCACTTCCGGGTACCCAGGCCCAGAGCTTTCAGTGATGCGTAAGCTTACGCCCTGTGAGCCTCGGGGATGGCATTTGAATCCGCGAGACATTGAACATTAATAAAGACACTTATAGATGCCACTGGCGACTGTCAGGATAACGAGAACGAGTACAGGTACGATGGGAAATTATGGGACAGTAAGATTATGGGACAGGCGGAAAGGACGGCAAAATGGGAATTCGACCGTAGAAAAGTGTCGAAAAATCAATTACTGTGAATGGGGTCGTGTACGTACGTGCTTCCGTACCACCGTAGCGAAAAGGCCTGGTCCCATAATTTTCACTGTCCCATAATTTCCCATCGTACGTGTACGAGTTCGAAGGTGATAGCTGCAGCCCGGTCTTTCTCGTCTATCCTTCGTATCAAAGTTGAAAGTCCGCCGCTCTCTACTGTCGTTCTTTAGTGGTCACATTTATCCACAGAAACCACGCGTACCCTAGCGGCACTTAATTGAAGACACTCTGGGATAAGCAGAAAAAGCTTATTGCCAATTCTAGTATCAAAGTGCGAGTTGCAGCACTTGACTTTTTTCATGCTCTTGTTTAACGTTCTTTCAAAGCCGTTTCGTAAAGTGCACTTGCCTGTATGAAGTCCGGTAAATGGCGGTTAGACTTTCGCAGAGAGCCCAGCTGGTGCGTGAAGTATTCGCGCACTCCGTTCGATCTCTGTCGGTGGCTGATCCGAGAGAGGCAATTGTCATAAAGGATGAAAATGACTATCAATGCCATTTACCGGTGTACCTTAACAGTGCTATGCATCCTTTTTATCCCTGGGTGCTTCGCGTCGGGTTTCGGAGAAGATATCCCTGATTGTTGTCGGAAGGAGTACGAGGCCCTGATGCGCGAACTGCATCAAAATTCTGCTCTCAAACGGCCACCTTCAACTCTGGCTCGTCTTAAACCATCCCAGGCGGAATCTTTCACTTCACATCAAGGAGGTAAAGGTCAAATCGTCTGAACAATGTATCCGCGTTGTGAATTTTTTTTGATATATACTTCAAAGCGCCAGTAGTTGTTGGATCTCGGTTATTTTCCCGGGAAGAAAAGATATTGTACTGCTGCACATTAATTCATGACTTTGGTCTTTCCAGCTGACGGTCTTGATCGTTCACCTTCAACGAAGAACGCCGCACGTGGTACATTCCAGCTTCCCAACCCAGAAACAGTCGCACCAGGTCAACGGACTCAAGACAGATTTGTAATCAACTATCGGCATCGAGCAGATGCGTTTGACTCAGCCAATCTGCGCCGTGCAGCAACCCGACCCGATCTCATTGCTGGTCTTGCCGAAAACTATCAGCCTCCCAAACACCTTGGACCTCTCATTCCATGCCCTCGACCTCCGCCCATTCAACTTTTCCTACCGCCTAGGCCCTCTCCTGTCAACGCGCCTCCTCCTCCATCACCTTTCGAGAAGCGCATAGATCACTACGTGTTCTAATCGGTGCCACCTGCGCAAGAACTGATCCACTGTAATCTTCCGAACTTGCTTTTCTAGTGAATTGGACACTACGGCCGGAAACTGATTTTTGAGCACATTTTCTACCAATCTTTACGTCAGGTTTCACACACTTTTTGTGTCGTTTGGAGTGAGTGAGTCTGCTACAAACTTTCCATAACCTCACGTGCTGCTAGCCGGCCCCCAAGCACACAGTCATTGACGCTTACTCCATCATATGACGAGCCGATTAGACTCAGACGTAGTTTCCTTTCACCAATTTCCTCCCGTACAGACCGAACAATCTTGTGATGTCCAACATGGTACTGAGGTATGCAATCCTGCAATGTATCGAGCTACAACTTTTGCCCCGAAAACAACCTTATCCATACCGCTGCGGCAGTGCATAGCGATATCAGAGCGTTTTTACCTTATGAAGTGTGAGAGACACTCGAAGTGGCTCCTCATCGAAACCCAAGTGCTCCGCTACGGTCTTCAGCGCCGTCTGTATCATTTCTTCCTCGTTCACGTTTTCTGGGTTTCCGAAATGCTTCTCAAAATACGCTCCTCCCATCATACACTACATAAAAGGGAAAGAGTTGCACCCACTAACCATAGCATAGTCAGCTGGCTTTGGGACAGTCAGCCTTACCGTTAGCCTTGTGGTCTCTTCCAGTTTGTTGTTATGTTCTCCGAACAGACACGAATCAAAGATAACTCCCAGCAGCGGCGAATTCTCTATAGACGGAATCAAATATCCAAACGCCTGTAAAGTTTGCATCACTGTACAGTAATTTGTAATTCTTTGGAGTTTGTGAGACGGGCCTGCACGCAGTACTAAAGAACACCCTGAATTTCTGCTACCATATTTTCTTACTGCATAGTTGAACAATTCACCAGGAAACTCAATGTTGACCACGGCGACCGTCACCGCGGGTATCTTCCTCAATTCTGACTTTAGTTTGCCTAGGTCGTCAGAGAGAACATCGGCCAGACGACCGGCGTATGTGGCGGCAATTACGCCATCGAAGACCTCGACGCCATCTGCGGTGTGAACCTCAAGTGCTTTGGCTCCTTGGTTGAGTATCAAGCCCGTGACCGGAGTATTGAGCTTCACTTTCGTCAGGATGTTCTGGGAAAGAAGCTCTCCAATTCTATCCGGGAGAGTCTGAAGCCCGTTCCGAAGGGACCACACTGACCATTTCTCGGTTCTGGCTTTTTCTGCCAGGGCGTTATCCGCAAAATCCATAGTCTGTTGAGAGAAATAATTATCCAGCATTTGATCATCGAGAATAGAAAAAAATTCAATCTTTCCTTAACTCCCAGACGATCAAATTCAATCTGCGTTGATTAAGTTAAGAGGTACATTTATTGTATGTGTGTTTGGAGAAGGGCTGGGTTTGCCATTTTTCTACCTTTCTGCTTGTCGGTGCTGGTTTCAGAAGTCCCCACACAACCGAGCCATTCTTCTGCTCCATGTTCCACACGTCTTTAAAACACGACCGGACACTCAGTTTTCGCGAATCTCCGGCATATATTCCAATGCACATGGAGTCCACAAAATACGTCGCTATCTGAAAAAGAAACAAACTTCGACATCAGTCCGCTGTACAGTAACTTACCCATCGGAAGCCATGGAAGGCAAGTTTGTGACAACGAACTTGGTCTCCAAACCTTCGCCCGAAGAAGTCATAAACACTCTCATCTTCTTCCTTGCTTTTCTTCACCCAGAGTTCTCTGAACAGAGGCTTCAGCAATTTCGTGGTGAGTGGTGGTGTGACTGAGAATAAATCTTCGGCCTTGTTGGGTAGAAGGTTGAGTTGGCCTTTGGCATAGATCATGCGCTTGATAGCAGCCGGATGTGTGCGTGGAATAGAAATGACTTGATCGGCTAAGCCCACTTCTTCCACCTGGAAAATCAGCAGAATATGGTATGGACGCAGCGTCATTGGGGAAAAAGTTAAGAGTTTACCAGCTGTAGTGCGGCGTTAGCGGAATTTCGAACGCTCCGTGGTCCATGCTCGAACAGGGAGCCATCTTCAAACTGCGTGCTTTGTAGCCAGCCTCCGACCCTTTGCGAAGCTTCGTAAAGGACTACCTACAAACCAAATGGGCAAGATCGGGCCACAGTTTGGGCAGAAGTTATGGGCACCTCGTCCGGCCGTGATGACTCTACTGTACCTTTCCAACTTTGTCTCCTCCATGTTTTGATAAGGCATGCGCGGCGCTCAGTCCAGATATTCCTCCTCCGATGACAGCTACACTCGCCATATTCTGTAATAGTTCGTGGCCGTTACAAGCAAAGCTTTGCTCGATGAGCGGAGATATGAAGCTCTGGAGTACCTTACAAAATCAGCACAGTTTACATGCCGGTTAGATATGGGTAGCTGGGGCCCATTCCCAGTACAACCGACCTCTGACCAAATTGTTCAGGAAACCAGTTTTAAGTTTTAGGACCCCTAAGGGCAAAGTTGAACTGCCAACGCTATCTTACGTAGCAGACATCGCGGAACACGATGGGGAAGTCCATTTGGCCGTCTGACCAGTAGTCAGTTGACTACGTCGGAAAAGTCTGAAGGGATTCGAATTTTTCACTCAGAAAGTTTTGAAGTTAGGATGACGTCATATAGCATGAAAATGCGTAGGTAGTCGTTCTGGCATCCAACCCCCTGGATGGGGTTTCAGTCAGAGGCTACCCCTGAAGTTTTCCAGAGTGTCCGCCCAGAAGGGCGAACAATTTTCAGAGACTTTGAACCACGGCGAGGTACGGAAACCTTACCGCGCGATGCCCCTTGATATTCCCAACAACTTCAAGTCAAAAAACGCTACTTCGGAAGCAAAACTGATTGTACTGGGAATGGGCCGCAGCTACCCATATCTTTGTAGCTTCTCTCAAACAGCTGATCGCCTGTTTCTGCACCTTACAAGTCTTACTTTTACGCACTGATCAGTACGTACGTACGGACCGAAGATGAATAGCCCATTACGGGATCGCAAGGGGAGTGCTGTAAAGTGTAAATGCAAAATTTTAGTAACTTTCCCGCTTCCTCATTAAACTTGGAACCATTGAGTACTGTAATTCTTCTTGAACTTCGCGAATCAACGTCGCAAGCACGTAGAGTTTGCGGGTATGATGTCGCATACAGCACATATACATACATATGTACTTATCATGACCTAATTCGCGTAAGTTCAAGAGGCGTTACAGTACGTGTTGACGTGACCTTTGAGTATAGGAGAGTCGGTGTTCTAAAGGCACAACTCTTAAGGCAAGCACAGTCCGGCACCTGAGGGAGAACGCGAACACCGAACACATGTGCCACCGAAACAGTCTTGTCGAGTTTCCTTGGCCCAACTGGGATCGTACTTTCCTGGTTAACTCTTGAATATAAAACCGATGATAACAGAGCACCCACAAGCAGATCAATAACACTTAGTTTCGGTGATTCCCCAAAAAGACACCCAAAAAACTTAACAAAGGCACCAACGTAACGTACAAAGACAAAGTCGATAATTAGCCCACAAATTCCTACGAACCGTCATCTCGACGAGCCAAGTCATGAAAGATCTGCTGTCACCGTAAAACTTCAACTTGATGCCTGAAAGAGGCCGTCTGCTTCCGTTCCGAGGCGGACAAACATCAACACAGTTGGTAAAAGGCACAGTTAAAAAAGCTTTTCCTGTTTCACAGAAGAAACTAGGTATGAAAAAGGAAGAGCAACGTCCTATCATGACTCCTTGCCGGAAGCAGACATGACGCCAAGCTTTGACTCTTTGACTTTGTCGAGTCTCTTCTGTAGATGATTGTTGTTATTTATTAGATCTTCCACCTTGACCTGCATTTCTTTCAGCTGCAAGAAAAGAGAAACAAGACTTCGAATATCTATTGGACATTACTTTTTTCGACCAAAGAAAGAATGGTTTCCTTACTTCACGTTGAAGTTTTCTTTTTTCCACCTTCAGCTCTTCTTCTGATGCTTCCAGTTTATCAGAGGTAGTTTTCAGTCTTTTGACTTGCCCTTCCAGCCTGGTCTTCTCAGCTTCCAGGGTACTCTTTTCTTGTTCGGCCTTCTGTAGTTTGTTCTTCATTTCGTTCACTTTCTGCTGAGCCTCTCCTGTGAAACACCAAAGTCATCCACCACTATGCAGAGAAGAATGCGGCAAACACCAGACAAGATCAAGACAAGACAAGATTCCCAAGTGGTGCGCGTTTTCGGTGTTAGTGAATGAAAGCGCGCCACATGGAAGAACGTTCTTCTCGACATGTTCTCCCAAGTGGCGCAAACTTTCGGCCAACTACACCAGAAGCCTGCGCCACTTGGAAGAACTATCCTCTCGAGTCTGCAACTGCTTGTTCGCCGATCTCCCAAACCTATCCCGAACGGATAATTTTTCAGACGAATAAGTCATGCGAAAATGTGGACGTACTTTGAGCCGAGGCCACTATTGCCGAGTCAGGTCCATTCAGCCGTGCCGTTCTGTCCAGCCCATCGGAGCGTGACGACGTCGACTGGGCTTTCAGTTCCTGGTTGTCCAAGGTCAACCTGTGGATCTGGTCGAGGAGGTTCTGGTTCTCTTCTGACAACTTCTTGATCTTTGCATCCAACGAGCCTGAACCCGCCTCTTTCAGGATGTCCGCGGCTTCTTTGGTGACTAGATGAAGGGGCGCTTTGGCTTTAGGAACCTCGCGAGACTCGCTGGCCTCGTCCTCCTCCTCCTCGGCTTCGTTGTTGGCGTCTTCGCCGACGAGAACGAGGTTGTGCTCGGTTATCAGCCGGTCGCGTTCTTCTAGCATGTGTTTGGCTGCTTCGACGTCTCTTTGTGACTTCTCGTAATCTCTCTTTAGCAACTCGTGCTCCTGAAAGATCAAAGTTTGTCAAATGGAAAAGCTGGCGGATGATGGAGTGATACCACATTTCAGACACCTGCGTACACTAACCTTTATGAATAAACCAGTACAAGTGTGTGTAGGTACTTGCAAACAATGACCAATCCCGAAAAAACATGCTACCACCCACTAAGTTAGTTCATACATGTTTCATTTGCGCACAAACGGGCAGTATTATCCTCTAGTTACGGTTCAGGATTCTCTGTACTACATAGGAATTCCATGGACTAGTTTTCAAGACTTACGGTATTTTTCTTTCGGTGCTCTTTGACTAAACTGATATGCTTCTCCTCCGTTTCCAGCATATCGTCCTTGATATTTTCCAGCTCAAACTTCAGAGCGGCTTTCTCGTTATCCAATTGAGCATTATTGAGCATGGCCTGTTTCAGTTTATCTTGCGCCTCGTTTAGTCTCTCCTGAAAAATAAGCTCAATATTTACAGACAGTACGGAAAATAGACCACCGAAAAATACCCTGAGGTCTTTTTCTCCGTCGGCGCTGGCATCGTAACTTCCTTTCCTCGACCCAAAGCCCGAAGTATATGCCGAGTACCTGGGTCTAGTTGATATCGAGGACGAGGTGGACGAGACAGGTGGTAGTGTTGAGCGATACGATGAGCGCGTGGAGGAATCGCCTGCGCTGTGGTGATCGTCGTGGTCGGTCATCTCTTTCCGCTGCCTCTCCAACGCTTCCATCCTGTAGCTGCGAGCTTCTGCCCGGTTAGCAGACAATGCTTGGGCTCGACTTTCAGCCTGGAGGAAAAAAAGTAACAACATGACGGCTAGGGAAATGATCAAGACAACCCAAAAGAAAGGCTCCATGTTGGGACGAATGAATGCAACAACTTCGTCGTACCTCGCGCGATATGCTGGAAAGCGCTTGGTCCTCCGCCGAATACCTTTGCCCCGGACGTCTCCTCCCAGACATTTTGTGAGTCAGGTCGTTAGTGAATCAGCGATGAAAGGAAGAATGGAGGTTGGAGAACGATCTACAACAAAAAATGGTGGAATTAAAACATTAGGGACCACAAGTCAATCAAGCTTGGCAATCAAGTGAGGCGCAACAAGTGATGCGTTGCGTTAGCGCGTGAGCCACCTGCGCGCGCACCGCGTTGAACATGCACCTCCGTACATGAGTAAAGATAGTAAACACCTCTCAGACCGATGTATGTGCGAGAGCGTTACTACCGACGTATTTGCGAGAGTAAGTGCGCAGTGCAGCGAGTTAAAATATCGAATTTGAAAGTCAAATTCATCGTAGCAAATTGTCACAAAAAAACACACGCCATACAACGGTTTTCACGCCCTCCATTCAACAAGACGGAAGGGTTCACTTTAGTCATCAGTCACAACCGACGGTAAAGCAGCAGGTCGACGTGTCCCAAAGTATCGAGTTCCTTTGAAGTCTGGAAGACTTACAGAGAGCGATGAATGCATAAAACAGGGCGAAGAAGCTGCAGCAGTGAGGGTGACTGAGATACAATCCGAGATCTTCGAGTGTTACAAGTGTCCTATCCGGAGTCTCTGGAGTGTAATGGAAATCATGCAAGAGTCGATGAACGAAGACTTCCAAGTCTGCTATTTTGTGGTGAGGTATGAAGATAAGGACGGAAAAATCCAGAGTGAATTGCTGAGGTTATGCCGAGTCAATATTTGGTTTCGCTCCCATAAAAACGACAGCGATAACAACGCGGTTATGGCAACAATGCCACCACGAAAAACCATCTATTCCAACACTGAACAGCATAACGAATCCTTCAGGGAAGATCCCGATCAGTGAAAAAGATTACCGAATGGAACGGCCAATTAAGTAATGGGAAATCGGAAGCTGAAAGCGGAACAGTTGTTCAGCTAACTAGCTTCACACTTACTGCAGGCAAGAGCGCCGGAAGATTATTTACTGGTGGATCATTGACGGTATAACTCGTAAATATTAATAGCCTCCATGGCGAGACTCTTATGACGCTACGGAGAAGCACACGGCAAAGATTACAAAGAGCAAGTTTGCGGCACAGAACACGACATGTCGCTGCTAATGTCTGTCTCAGAATCAGTGAATCCGTTCCATTGCTCAAAGCGGTGCGCGTTTACTTCACATTTGATTTCGACACACAAGATCTATTTGCGGTCAAATTTTCACCGCGGATGGTTCGTCGTACAAACGTCAATCAATCGTAGCCCGACCGACTGAGAAGTGAGAACTGTGGTAGAAGAGTTTGTGCTCGTACAGCAGATCTGCTACCGTGCTGCAAAAGGTCCTCAAGCTCCCGTACGACCAGACAAACCTCCTCGGCTCCACATTTTCTTCTGCAATTCTCCTAGAAGCTCATTGCTGCGATAAAGAAGTGGAAATGCGACGAGAAAATGCACGTCTAGGAGGAGGAAATGGAGAACTCGAAGCACCAAGTTCCCTGTTTTCTTCCGGGTTCCTCCGTAACGTCGACATAGGCAACTCGTTCCTGATGCCTGCGGTCTGCCTTTCTTAGAAAGCCGTCCGAGACGCAGCTGAACCTTCCAAAAGAAAACCCAGAGTAGAAAGAGAACTTCATGAACGTATTTCAGAAGGGGTTTTTTGCTGATCTGTCGAAAAATCTCGCCCATTCAATAAAACGAATAACTTACTTTCTTTCTCGAACTAAAAATCCATACTACTAGCTCAAGTAAAATTTCGTGAAATGACAAATAAACCCAGACTCTGAGCAGGATCGATGCTTCGTTTCGTGAGTATTATACTAGAAATATGACAGAAAAAAGGAAAAAGACCAGTAAAATTCCAAAGACCTTAACCATCAGCCATCTGTTCGACGATATCGAACGGAAGTACCGCAATAATTCATCGTGAGCCGCTTCGATATTCATTTCCGTGTCTTCGACGTGCATATCAATCCGCTGAACCACCTCTTCCTAAAAAAGAAATACTATCAACATCATGCAGCAATGCCAGGTAATTCAATTTTATTTAGAAAAGAAACAGCTGAAACAAGAAAAAGTCTAAAATATAGTCCATTTTTCATCGTCTCAGCAGAATTCTCCCGCCTAGAAAAATCAGAAAAAAATGCGGTACATTTATGGATCCACTCCGGCATAGTCTTACCTGTTCTTTAACCATGTGAGCCAGCTGCTGGAATATTCCTCCCAGTTCGACGATGGTCGACTCGATATTCTGCACTTCCGATTCCCTTGTCTGAATATACCTGTCCTGTTCTTCAATCAGCAACAGCTGTTGATGCGGAGTCCTTCTATTTAGTCCTTCGGTGGGTATATCGATAGTCACTGCTCCCCCACCGGCTTCCCTCCCTAATTCGTCTTGTAAAAGAATGGAGTTTTGTGGTGGACGGGAAGGAATGTAGTGACTTCCGTTCTGTTGGGGACTGGTATACTTGTCCCTCCGTTCTTGTTGATGTCTCATATTCTCGGTTCTGATTTCCAACACTTCTTTGAAATCCGTCGACATCTTGGCCAGCTTAGACTGAAGACCAATGACGACGTTGGAGGAATGAGACTCGAGGTGATGTCGCGCGGTGGTGGGGATATTCTTGCCGTGACGCGACAGATCTTGTAACTTGGAAATGTTCTGGTTAAGATGCTGGATGTCGTCCTTTATCATGTGGGAGAGCTGCTCGATCTCAGAGCCTCTATCGTCAAAGATGGACTTCTTCTTGGAGAGGAGAGTGAGCTTCTCCAGCTTGGCGTAGGTCATTGCTAAATCTTGGCCGATCTCTTTCGCGCAACGATTGAACTCGTGCGCGAAGGGAGCTTGTTTCTGCTTGACGGAGTTCTGTTGAGGGGTAGCGTTCGGACGGAAGCCATTTCGATGCTCTTGGGATTGGAGTAACCGGACGATGCTGATAAATTCCGTCGTCCGATCTTTTGACATTTTCCCTGGAATCCTTAAAAAAACAACAGAAACTCTTCCCCAGAAATTTTTCAGTCGTTCCAGCTGTCGATCTTCTTCCCGGAGCTTCCGCGTTCAGGTAGCAGTAGTGTCGCACACGTCCATTCCTCAAGTCGGAACTTAAAGTAGACAGACGGTCCACAGATATTTCGAGTTTTAACGAAAAAATTTCTCAAAAACTAACGTTTGTTTACAGGCAAATTACAGTCTGCGTGGCCTGATCCGGGCAAAGTGAGGCCCGACACGTCATCAGGGAAAAGGCGAGGACTTGACGTCAGGATATTCTTTGATTGGTCGAGCGACGGAATGAGTCTGCGCCTTGACATGAACCAAGAGTATTCCGCCGAGTTTCGAAGTCGGCACCATCTATTCCTACAAATTTCAGATTTCAGCAAGAAGTAGATTTATAAACAAGAAAACTTTCATTCTAATTCCTGGTGTTGTCAAGATTATAATGAAGTGAATAATAAGGCGGCATTGCGTGTTTACGCAGACAGCGGATAAGAAAACTCCCCGCATCCGCTGACACGCCTAGTCATAACAGACACGTTAAAATATAAATATGAGTCGGTAGAAGTAGAAAGCCTGGTAAATTGGACAGCCACTGACTGGCACTCCTCAGTCGATAAAGGTTTGTGTTCTATCAGGAAGGGGCCATAACAGTCTTGTACGACGTACGTTATTGGGCCAAAAATCAAACATCAACGATTCTGACAGCGCCTCGATAAAAATGCCTATATTAAATCTCTTGCTCCACTTGTCATGTAACCATGCCCATTGAGAGGAAAACTGCTCTGTTGATAATCAGCTACGGTGGCAGGTGAAGCTCTGATGTAAGGAGGTGATTATGGCCACCGAAGCTGAAGCGAAGCCTGACACGGTCGACTCGCACGCAGCGCGGACCATCTCACGGCCAATATCCATCTCGGAAGGCTTTCAGGCCACCACCAACCCCGCCATGGTCTCTTCCCAGGCTCGTCCTGTGCCTGGAGCGGGTAGTAGTGATGCGGAATCTCCTTCCAGCAACTCCATGTCATCTACACCGTCGATGGACGGCTCGTCGTCCCAGTCGGAATATTTCAGCTACGACCCTACTGACTCGCGCAAAGTCTCGCTGAAAGCTGCCTCCCCTCAACTGCAGCGGGGCTGGAAACCGTCACTAGATGTCGAGTACGAGATCCTGCAGAGTTTAAGAGTCGGTGAGCGGTTCGACGAACAAGTGCAAATTTTCGAAGGGATATTGTCGAAGAAACGACGGCGAAGGGGAACGGGCTTCCAGAAGGTAACTTTTCTCAAGTGGCGTGGTACGTCATATGTATAACCGTGCTGGTTGGCGACACCCCGTGCCCACCGCATGGCGTTTTCGTGACGTCATGTGCTGCTTCAGCGTGTTAGCTGGTTCAGTTGACTGGTTGGCCATTTCGTCAATCTTTTTCGTTCCGCATACTCTTGATAAATTTTTTATTGTTGCTCTTTTGCTTGGCAGAGATATTGTCGGTTGGAACATGGATATTTATACTACTCGAAGAATAAGATGGATGTAAGTGAATTCATTGGTAGAATAGTTTTCACAGTTTATCTGGCGAGGAACTGACACTGCGATAGTTTCGAGAGCTCATTGTTTTCGATATGAGGTTTCACTAACATAATCTCTGTGCGATTTTTTGTTTGATAGATGGATCGTGGGGTTTTTCTGGGCAAGCTGGATATCGGGTTGTCGGTGGTGGTGTTGAATGCCAAGAAGCGCGGCATCGAGATCGATTCAACCGAAGCCGTCCATCATTTCCGGGTGGGTTCTCCTATTCCCTCTAGACTAGCCCGCATGTTCCCTGGTCATGTTTTGGGTTGGGCTTCATTGTTCTGCTGCATCTTTTGAAGGTGGCAACGGAAATTGCATTTATGAAATGGGCGCGAATGCTGCGCGATCACCGGCTGTACCGTCAAGCCATGATGGCGCACTTGGCCTTCACCGATCACGACCTGGGTAATGGCGACCCCATCAAGGATGCCACGCTGACACCGCAACAGAGCGCAGCGGCCAGGAAGTTCGGGCTTGACGTGTCAAAAGCTCGTACGTCCCTCCTCACAGTTAAACTAATGAGACATACAAAAGAAATTAAGGCTGCTTAAATGAAGCTAATCTCCGCCCTGTTTCCGGGTTCCTTCCAGAGCTCGATGCTATTCTCCAGAAATTGGATAAAGCTTCTGCCATGGTGGAACAACTCGAAGCGACGAGTGCTGAACCAAACTCAGAACGTGACCCTCAGGTAAGAAATCAGTTTGGAATTTAGGGGATAAATCAAGTGGCACACATGGTCAGCGGTACTGACTGAAAGCGTGCGCCACTGGGAACGACAGTCTTGTCGAGTTTACTTGCCAAAATTGGGAAATTCTCTGAAGTAATTTCTGAAAAATTTCAGAATAATTGGGGATGAGTTTTCCAGTCATGTGTGGTTCAAGTAGTACCTTATTTTTTCAGAGCAACTCCGTGGAAGGTTCACGCAAAACCACAATCAAGCGATTTTTCACTCGTCGGAAGAAGACCGACGCCAAAGTCGACATATCTCTCACTCGAAAAGACGATGCATCATCCGTCGCGTCAACCAAAGGATCGGTAGGAGATTAAAACTCACTCTAGCCGCTCTTCGTACATCATCCTCCAGAGTTCTGCCCCTGAAGGACTTTGCACAGCGCTGCACCCCAATGATTTGCGCATGTTCCCAGCGGACATTGTGCGAGTCTACTCTTTACCCTTTATCTTCACACATCAACTTGATGGTACATGTTTTCTGTTCGTGTAGACTAAACGACCCATCACGGAATCGCTGCACCGGCAGATTCCCACTCTTAGCACTTGTGCGTCGCCTAATCAGCTAAATGACGCAGCAGCAGCCTCTCCACAAACGACGACGGCCACCTTCTCGCTGCCTCCCAGCTCGCCCAACCCCACTTCCCTCTTGAGCAATGACGGCAGCCGCGGGTCGCAGAATAGCCTCAATAACACGCTCGATTTGGGGCCACACGTCAGTAACAGCAGTAACGGCGGAAGCCACCTGACGTCGGGTAGACAGGATGGCGTGATGGGGCAAACCATCCAGAGGAACGACAGTGGAAGCCACGTTTCAACACGCAGTGACGCGGAAACTGTCTTACTGGCTCGTGAACGTAAGCAGTAAAATCAATGAGAGTGCTTTCTTCCAGTTAATTAAACAGCAAAACGTAAACAAATAGCTAACTCCGTACAAATTCATTCGGTACAACATCGTGTAAACTTGATTTGCGAAAAATGTTAGCGTGCAATCGTAATCAAGTTGGGAACTTTTTCACAAGTAATCAAACTTTGTAAAATCGAACACCGATTTTTAAATTTGCCCTGAAACAACTTCGATGATTTCTTTAACGGTAAACTAAGATTTCGGGAAAACTGGACGATAATTGAAATGTAGAGATGATTTTGGAATTTGATTTTTCCAGTTTTATCGACCTTTCGGATGATTGGAAACGACTTTCGTCAGTTGTACACGCGGTTCCACACCACGCTCACCGAAGAAGGCTCACTTCCCCGCACCAATGGCCCATTACAGGTGCGTGCCTTTTTCCCACTTCCTCCTTGTTAGTCCATATACCCACCACACAACGTCTCTTAAAAAATGACGATGACGCAAACTGGGAAGAATGAATGAACGGAGAACAGCAAGTCATCGATTCATCTCCTTGCTCTTCTTTTGCCATCCCACTTTGTATCTGGCCAAGAGAGTAAACCAACGCTTGATGCATGTTTTGGTCTTACGCTAACGGATTGTGTATCGGGCGGGATAGAATATGAAAAAGAGGGAGAGGCGCGTGGGAAGTTGATTGTCTGTGTTTGTTTAGAGTCGCATCGTCCACACATTGTCGTCGGATAGTGGAGGAACCATCGGGTCGTGTGAAACCTTCTTCACGGCCATCAGCCATTTTAGCGGCGCCACTCTGCAACCCAACGCTTCGGTCGGTCATATTTCTGACACTTCCTCTGACGTAAGTCTTTCCATTCTTCCACAGCATGTGGTAGTCATGTACTGTCACCCGATCAGAATCACAAAGTATGAAAGGGGGGCTCGGCTAAGATCTCGACAAAATCATTTTCTAAGTGGCGTACTTCTTCAGTGTTAATGGCTGACGGCGTGCGCAACTTGGAGGAAACAATTAGACAGGAGCTTTCCCCTCAAGTGGCGCAGGTTGTCGGTGTTATTGGCTGGCAGCGTGCACCACTTGAAGAGAACATGGCATGATCGTTTCCCAAGCGGTGCACTGTCTCAGCCAATACCACTGAAAGTGTGCGCCATTTAGAAAGCAGTCTTGCCGTGCTTGTTTGCTTAGATTCCAAATGTTCGTGGAGCGCACTCTCTCGTTCCAAGGAGAGCCGGCGTATTCTTTGTGTGCACTTGATGACAATCGATTTGGAAGCGTAAGCTATTTGATAGCTTGCGTGAGTTTTCCAGTGAAGGGAAACAGACGTGATTGACGTTGTCTCTTGCGCGTCAGATCGATGACGTGACTTTGAACTGGTCCCGAAGCTAATATTAGTTTGATGAAGTCGGGCGGGCAAGGGGGGCACGGAAGTGTCGTTCCTCTTGAACTTATTAGGAATGTTTGTTGAGACGATCCCTAAGGCAGGATCACAGAGGGAGCAACATACAATGAGGGTTCGCTCAGTCGGGATAAGATTAGTTGTTGGGTGGGTTTCATCCGGGGAAGCGTGGAGAGGGAAAATGCAGACAACGCCTAGGAAGTCATAATGTAAAACGGAAATTACTGAAACTTGCAACAAACTTTGTGCAAACGTGTGAGCAGGTCATCGTTGGCCAAGAAAATACCGTAGCAAAAAGGCGAAACTGAATTTGTGCAGCGTTGGCAGCTGAATACGCGACTCCAGAAAGTCATTCTTGTTGCTGTAACATATCACCTTGGATCAATTTGATTTAGAAGTCGCATATCACATTTGGATATTCATCATTTTTGGGTTTTGATTTCCAGCGGGGTGAGTCGAGGGACGAAGGAGGTTCGACAACCGACTCCGAGTCCTTCGATGGGACAGACGAGGATATGCGGTTGGCGCCCATGAACTTGCAGACCGGTAGGCGAACCACGCTACCTTGTCCGCGACCGGCTGCAGATGGCAGTTTACTCAAGATGATTGGCGGCTTCATCGGCAAAGACTTGACCCGACTCGCGTTGCCCGTCAAAATCAACGAGCCACTCAGCATGCTGCAGCGTCTCTGTGAAGAGCTCGAATACTGCGAACTGTTGGACAGAGCCGCTGAATCTTCCGACCCTGTCGAACGCATGGTATGACACCACCGTCGCCTGCTGTGTTGGCTAATGGTAAAAGTCTAATCTAGACTCTGACTGGTGCGTTTTTTCCAGACTTTAGTGGCGACGTTCGCCATTTCCGGTTTCGCATCGTCGTATTACCGGGCCGGTACCAAGCCTTTCAACCCACTCCTTGGAGAGACCTACGGTATGTAACGATTTCGATTTATTCCAAACTCAGTAGTGTGAATGCTGATGAAGGGTGTGGTATTTTAGAGTGCGTGAGGGAAGATAAGGGTTTCCGGTACGTGGCAGAACAAGTCAGCCATCATCCACCCATCTCAGCATGCCATGCCGAATCGCTCAGCGACAAGTACTGTTACTGGCAAGGTAGAATACTTAGTCCGAATCTCTCTTTCGATATCGATGTAAGCCTCGGTCGATGATGGATTGAACACTGTAACATGAAGCAAGAAATGGTAAAGTGTATTGGGGTAGATTTCCGGCCGAAAACGCGCTTTTGGGGTCGATCCATCGAAGTCACCAACCACGGTGAAGTTCATGTGACTATCAACAAGAGCGAGCATTACCGGTGGAACAAGCCCAGTTCCCGCCTCGGGGTCGCCGCATTGATGTCGCAGAGAGGCAACATTGAGATATACGGCACCACCAAGATCACGTGCAGCAACGACTACCACGCCACTCTAACCTTCGGCAAAGTAAGCCAGTTCAATCACCATAACTGTGTCCTACACGGACGGACTTGACGAGATCGTTCTTCCAAATGGCGCGCTCTTCCGTTATTGCTGGTCGGGAGTGTGCGCCACTTGGAAATGTGATACGGCTAACGTACTCCCCAAGCGGCGCACTCTCCAAGCCAGTAGACCTGATGGCGTGCGCCTTTTGGGGAAACACTGCTGCCGAGTTCTCTGTTGGTTCTTTCGAAGATTCGAACATTCTTCAGCTTAGTTGGAAGTAGTCGGACATAATACTGTTTCAGCTTATTTGTTTCACAGTCGGGAAAAGGCGATGGGACAACCGTACAAGTTGAAGGTTCCGTCCACGGTCCTGACCGAGCTCCTTTGACGGCGCTCTTCGGCAGCTGGAACGAGTGCGTCTACTGGAACGACACTGGTAAGACTGGAACGCGGGTCATGTGGCGAGCTGGAGCCATGCCGGCTGACCACGAAAAATACTATGGCTTCACGAGGTTCGCTGTCGAGCTGAACGAGCTTAATGACGGCATGACGGACATGCTTCCCATCACAGACTGCCGTTTCCGACCTGACCAACGGTAAGAAACACAGATTTGAAACTTTGGCAAAATTACGACTTGAACATTATCGTTTTCTCAGGTGGCGCACACTTTCGGCCGATACAACGGAAACGTGCGCCACTTTAGATTATGGTCATGTTTAGTTCATTAGCCGACGTTTCCCTTTCTTCTAATGTATACTGAAATGCGGATGTTGACTATTTGCGGTGTGTTGTAGCTTGTTGGAATGTGGGAATATCGTCGCGGCGGAAATTGAGAAGAAGCGAGTCGAACAGCTGCAAAGAGAACGCTGCGCAAAATACACAAAAGACCATTACCCTTACGAGCCGAAATGGTTCAGGTATGGTTTTGAGTTTGCTGTAGTTTTAAAGAAGCAGTTGGGCTGTGGCTGATTGCTTGTTGGTGGTCTTTATAGGCGGCTGGAGCAAGCCGGAAGCGACGTGAACGATATTTACGAGTTTAATTACCGATATTGGTCACTTCGCGAGGATCCTGGATTTCGTAATGTGCAGCTAGATCAACTATTTTAGTTCCTGTCTTCCACAAGAAGGAAGGATACAGCTTCCTCAGCATGAATGTGTGATATTTTAAACCTTGTGATCTGAGATTTGATTTCGAACGCGAACCCAGTTACACGAGCTTTTTTAGATTCTGTTATAGTAAAATGTGACTACTGTTTACCCAGTTGTTTATTCCTAAGTTTTTGAACTGTACTCGGTAAATTGTAGCCTTCTAGCTAAACGCAAAGAAGTCTGCACAAGAATGCGTGTGGCGAAGAATGTTTACAACGAGCAGGTGTGATCTCGATTGTGGGACGTTGAGCAGCTGAAACCTTCGAGCCAAAGATCGAAGGCGCGGTCGACTGCACGTGCTGTAGAAACGTGGCAGGCATGGTAGGCTGCGCGTTGGAGAACAATGGCGCCCGCCATATTCTGTCTGTCGAGTTTCCCAAAAGACTTAGTGACGAGGAACTGGAGGCGCTTGTCGCCGAATACGCCGCGAAGGTTTAGACTTTCACCATGTGAATGCGAACTTTTCTCGAACTTGTTTTCCCCTGTATTACCCCTGAGAGACGTTACTGGTTGGGGCCAGTGCGAGTGCAGGCCCAACTTCGAGCCTGACGACGATTATGACAGATGTGTCAACGGTAGAGTATTTTGATACATTGGTTGTGGTTCCAGCTGTGTGAATCTAACGTGTATAATTTTTCATAGAGCAATTAGTTCTTTTGAACGCCACCGAATGTACGGATGATAAGGACTGCATTCGCACCAAATCGGTGCGCCGCGTTAACCGTATTCTTCCAGCACCGGTTCCTGGAGGCCTACGACCCACTGCATCTCCGACAGGAAAAAGGTGCCAATGTCTCGAGGACAAAGCTTTTGACGACAGAGGCCCTACCTGTACAAGAGGTTTGTGATCACAGTCGTTTGTTTGTCTGGGCCAAAAGAACGAATGGGCCATGCTTAATTGGTCTTGAAACTGACTTTCCGGAACGTGGCGTTCACTGCTTGTTGCTTTTCCAGAAATTACGGCAACTGACAACTGTCTGAAAAACGGCGGTCTGAATTTTTGTAAAGCCTGAAACCCCGATTATATTTGCAACACCCTGCCCGGTTCCCAAAAGAGAAGATGCACCTGCCCGCCACCGACCGTAGCTGGCAAAGTTTTTGGCTGCCTGAGTAAGTTACCAGTTTCTCGCTCTGAATATTTTCACTCTAAATCTTTAAACGTACAGTACGTCCCTCTTTATTGACAGATCCTAATCTGAAAACTTGTGCTGATCACAATGACTGTGACGTTCTCGATCCATCCACAGTCGAACCAGGAAAGGCAGCACGATGTGACTTCTCGACCAAAAAGTGTTACTGCACCGCGAAGGCTGATGCTGCCAACGACCCACCAGTTCTTCCAGGGGACGTCGTGGGTACCGCATTCTACGCTCCCACTGGCGGAAAACCTCAGTGCAAACGTAAGTGAGAAAAATTTTGACTCTTCACTCAGACCGATCTCGACTAACTTAAGCGCGTTAATACACACAGCCCAACAAGCGCAAACGATGTGCTTGAACGACGACCACTGCGCCAAATAGCTAGGCCACAGTTGTTGGAGAACCACCCCAAACGTGCCATCTGGGATCTGCGCGTGTCCTCCGTTGACGCGGGCTAGTAAAGGTGGCCTACAATGCATCAGTAAGGTCCACTCTGGCTCCTGTTGCTTTCGCCCCGAGCATAAAGTAAGTTTTCTTTCAATTGACTCGTACCTCAAGAGGCACTGTCTAGCTTCCATCAAGTAAGCAAAGTGAACTCCGATCAACCATAAACTTTTGCCGTTGGCTCTTCACTCATTTCACTGACATTGTCGTGAAATACAGTGTTGCGATGGCGAAGTGCACTCCTTTGCTATCGGGAAGTGGAAGCGATGGACAGAACTTTCCCCTCGAACGTCTACTTTATATTCAAGTGAACACTGCATGGCGAGCGAAAGACATTCGAATCGGAAAATCACTATCCATAAGCACATAAACTTTGCACAAGACATTCGTCGCGGGCTAGAAGCTGTGTTGGGCAGTATTTATAGTACACGGAACGTTGATGTCTGAGTGAACCTGAAGCCTAAGAACTGCTGGGGAGTTCTTCGGTGAAGGCGCAAAAACCGATCGAAGCAGTCGTTGTGCTGCAGTGTAAGGTTGGCTTTTCACTGAGTCATATTGTTCCGTCCGCCGCTTATTTATAGTCTTCGAGTGAGTTTGATACTATGACCTCTTAGCTACGAGGTAAACTTCACAATTCGGTCGGACCGATTTTCCTATCACAATTTTGGCGGTATGTATCTCTGCTCTTTCTGCTCCAAATCGCTTAGTTTTTGTTCGCTGGGCTAGAACAGACACTCTTCTATCACTCGTGATAGTTCTAGAGATGGGAAGATGTCAGAGTGTCGAGGAGTCAGCGGTGAAAGAAAGAGGGGTCTGCTCAATGTTGAAAAGCCTAAAGTTGTGTCAACCGATGTACGATGATCAATCAACACAGCATAGTAAATAACGTATCAACTTTTCGCGCCGCCCGAATTATGGAAAAATTGGCCCGCCCGAATCGTGAAGTTTACCTCGTACCTGAATACAGTTCACCTACAGCCCGCCCAAGCCAACTTGCTACCACTCTTCAACACGGACAATCAAACTTGGCGGTGCTCAAAAGGCAAAGAGGTTAGAAGTGTTGTTTTCAGAAGGTGATAGGGTTGGAAGGCGAAATGTATAAAAAGCCAAACGCGCAAACTGCGAAAGTTTTGAAAGGCGAATCCAAAAGATGAATTTGCTGCGAGGTGTATTGACGCCTGTAGCAACCGAATCTGTGATGGTGTGAGGTGTGATGTGTGATGCATCACACTTTCGGCCACATCACACTTTCGGTCAACCAAAGGTGTGATGTCGAATGAAGCGGCGCAGCTTACCCCGCATTCACCATGCCGAGTGCGCCGCTTGACGAGCTATAGACGCAAACACAAGCGAAGAGATTGCAACGAATATTGTTGCAATTTTTGCATCAACTTTGGAATCATAAAGGTGAACCAACGGCATCCGGAAATGTAATGCAAACGCAGGCAACACATAACACAAACCGTTACAGTAACGGTAATTGTTGTGGTTTTGGCGTAAGTCGCTATGAGTCACGTTGTGGTTATGTTTCCGCAGCATTTGCATTCGCGTTTTATTTCACCGTAAACAGGGTTGTTTTTCGATGTTGTACTATCCTGTCCATCGATCTACCATGTGAAACCAACGTGGTCACCGCTTGGTCAGCACAGGAATTCACACCTACTCGAAGAGACGCCAGGCCAGAGAAAGAAGTCATGGATCAGCCTTCGACTCCAACAACGAGTGATCCCGTACGCGCTGTTGATAGAAGTGGGATAATCGACGGCTTGCACTACGATAGCGGCGTTTTGACGGAGAAGCTGGACACCACATCAGCTGTTCCGTCAAACCAAAAAGTGAGCGCTGGAAGCTTCCAGCACATCTCAACGGGACAACTTCATTATCCCCAAGCAGCAATGGCGATGCAGTCAATGCAGTACCCACCCATGACTCCTCCACCGATGCTCCATCCCTTTTCCCACCAGCCAATGCCCTACCAACCATTACCGTTTCAGCCAATGTTCTACCAATCGAACCCTTTCCAAATGCCGGCTTATCCGTTCTCCGGGCAGCCTTGTCCGCCGGGGTAGAGTGACACATTAGTTTTTCGGCTTGTCCGCGTGCTGAAGTTCCAAGGAGCATGAAAAACAAGTTCACCAAGCCCACACGAAGTGCTTATACTGTCACTGCTGATCGGGCTAGTTTGTATTTAGCTAACGAGCTCGGTCGACGAAATAGTCGGAAGCGTTTTATAGATGATGAGCCCATTGTTGTTGTCCTTGAATGATCTGATCTCTTTGTCCTCAAGTAAATATCTCATGATCAGGTGAATTGCTGAAACAACCAATATCTTCTCGATTTGTACAAAGGAAGTTCCACGTACGTGTACATAGTGCACAGGTCGGCGTTCACGCGACAGTGCAACATCACGTTCTGAAGACCACACGCGTAATGTCAGATCTTCTGTAAGTCCTATCAGTCACCGGCGCATTTCAGTTTGCTTTACACATACAGTAGGTGCGCTACTTCATACGACATCACACCTTTGGTTGACCGAAAGTGTGATGTGGCCGAAAGTCTGATGCTCATACAACACAGTGTCGGGCGTGTATGTGTGAACCGAAAGTGTGATGCATCACACATCACACCTTCACAGATTCGGTTGCTACAGACGCCTTACCCGGAAAATCCCGCATACCAGGCAATTGTAAGGAAGATGATCCTAGGTTCTGCATAGGGTCCTTGACTACCATGGGTTCGGCCAAACGTACGCCACCTGATCATCGTAGTTTCCGGCTCTTTGAAGCCACCTACGACGCATACGTATCTGTACTTGTTCATGCTGAACTTACCGGACTGAACCATGCGGATCAAGTCAACGAACTTGTCGTATTCCTTTCGTTTTAGCTTCGCGTTGGTCCGGCTCGAGATCGGCCCTAATAGCAGCCTCGAACCCATGGACAATTTCCTTGGTCAAAATCATGACGGTTCTGGGAACTAGGGTGTGCCACGTATAGTACCCTGCAGTCCTTTTTCACAATCCCATTCCGGGTCAGTCAGCTCGACTTCAAGATCGAAGTCACCGGACTGTGTGGGGATCAGGAAATCTGTCACTCGGACCTTCTGCACTTCCTTACTCCTCGAACAACTGGACTACAGTAATTTCTTCGTGGAACTCCGTAGAACGTGACTGTGGTCAAAGGATGTAGAAACGTTACAGCCGATGGTGCCGAAGTACAGTAGTTGGTAGATTCAATCCAGTGCAACCGAGTTCAAACCCCGAATTCATGTATCAAAATATACGAGATTTACTTCGGTTTCTAGACTGGAGTGGACGCGGGTACGCCATATGCTGGCTCTCACTGGGCCGCTGCTTCCCCACGCTTTTTCCACGGACCTACAGGTTGATTCACAATACTTCGACCGATTTCGAACTGGGGAAACTCAGCGTTGACCCGTTTCAGCGACCCCGAAATCAGGGTACCTTTTGGACCATGAACTCGGTATACTTGGAATTTGTTTGCTGCTAAACGAAGGTTCCAAAACTTTATCGCCAAGGCTAGTCTGTCCACGAGGGTTTGAGTCGTTAGACGAAATTTAGTAGTCTCAAGATGTGTCTCCGAGGTCTCCTCTAGAGCAGTCAACTGGATGACTGCAGTGAAAACAATTCTGCTTTTCTTCAGTTTTTCGCTTTTGAGAGAATTAAAAATATCAAACAATATTCTAATTACAAGTATAGGCAAAAGCTTATCAGTCGGAAATCACATGAAGAGTGCAGCGCTTTAACTCGGCAGCCGCAGTAGTTTTGAATAATTCAGGAATATCTGGCCGAGAAGTAACCACTAAAGTCTAATGTTTTTTGGCCAAACCTAAGACGATGTTTTTAAAATGTGTACATGGAATCAATAGCCCAAAGGTCTGTCTATCGAATGAGCGATAGAATGGATAGATTGGCTCAGGCAGAGTTTCAATCTTGAGCGTCAAGTAGAGTCGACTCAGTCGAGGGGTGTTTTCCGGTCTTTCGAGGTTTTTTTCTGCATGATTTTTCAGATGCGGACAAGCATTACCAAATCCTTTAAGGATAATCTTAGATGTTTAGGCTACCCAAGGAAGAAATTCGGAGGCAGAAGAATAGATACTGAATTTTCTGCAAAAGTTCAAAATCGGTCGAAACATTATGACTCAACCTGTACTATGCACATCAGCGGTTGTCCGTTTTTTTCGATCCCCCAGTAAGTACTCATACTCGTACTCGCGCTGTACCGGATCAAGGATTCGACAAAACAGGAAACTGTGTGTTCCTACAGTGCAGCAGACAGCACTCAAGTTAAACTAGACTTGGTACCGCAAAGTTTTCTGTGGCAAATTCCGGCATTTTGATGGGTGCATTTACGACCATCAAGAGTACGAACACTTTAATCTTATCACTTGTTGCTTTTATGGCTTTAGAGGAGAAATTTTAACAGCGGCCATATGTGTCTGGCAACTTGCTCCTCTGTGCAGGCTTGCCTTTCAGCCGGCGTTCCAGTTGCTCTGCCTGCTGGAAGCAACAGCCTATCCATCTGGCTTCTAGCTGACCAGTAGGCCGGCACAAGCCCAGCAGGAGCAGGCTGGAGTGACCGGTGGTGTGTGTCTGTGTGCTTTCTCTGTCTGGTTTTGTATTTGCACTGTGTGGCCTCTTCACATAATACTAGCCCCGTACCCTGCCCACTGTCCACCATCCCCGATAGTCACTGTTTCCATTGTTATCCTTAACGAGCCTTCTCCTTGTTTCCTTTTGTTCATCAGGCTCCAAAGCTTCGGGCCAAACGTCAAGCACGCGAAAGGCACAACTGGGTGAGACACTCTAATCCACTGTTTCATTCGGACGATCTTTCGAAAAGTTTGCTAGTTTCCGCTTACGCGTTCTTTATTCGGAATAAGTTTCGCTCATAATGCGTTATTATTGAACATTTTCGCGGTGTCGATGCCTGAAAGTAACTCGATCCTGTCTTGGTACATTCTGTTACGATATTATTCAGGAAATTTCCATTTTAATGGAGTAATGTACCGATATCGGTGTAATCTGATTATAACCGAACACGTTTTGCAGGTGGATTCTCGAGTTGATTATCGAGAGTGAACTGCATCATCGATTTCATCCAGTGGGAGAATGGAAACGATGGGGCAGGAAGTTGTGAAAGTGACACAGATTTGATATTTGAATTTACACTTTTTATGTGTACTGCCATATAATTGCTACTTTGGTGGTTCCCGTCTGGCGATGATTTCTGTTATTCATCCTACGAAACCACATCCAGAAGAGAAGCCGGAGCTAATTTCTTCCTGTCCTGTTCTTGCTCGCTAGCGTGTCATCCCGCCGCCGTTTTTGTCGGGTAAGTACATATTTGCTTTGTTGACTGGGCAAAAGGGAAGAGCCACGCTGTGGCCATATTCTCCATCCCGTATGTGGAATATGAAATCGATTATCCAATTGTCAATTGCCGTAATGTTGTCCCTGACAGGAATAGCGCCTCAACCATCTTCTTCAGAATGAAAGTCGACATTTTCAAGCATTTCACCATGAGCCGTCTTCCGTCCGAACACAACATCTATGGTCCTTCACCCCATGATCAAGACAGCTTCCCGCAAGCACCACCCTTGCCACCAAAAAACGGATTCATCAAACTCATACGGAGGAAACTATTAGGAGGTAAGTCGAAATTATAGACGAGTTAGCTAGGACATCGCAAATGTGATCGCCCAGTTCGTTTCCCCAGTGGCGCACGCTGCCAGCCAACCTCAATGAAAACGTGCGTCACTTGAATTAACGATCTGGGCGAAGCCATCTGCCGACGTCACAACCGATTCTCTCATGAACCGGGCATGCAACTTCAAAATTCCACAGTATGAGAAGAAAGATAATATGCAGACACTTGACAAAATATTCAGAAAAACAGGAAATTGATCCGGGTGAGCTGAAGCTGAGAAATTCTCTTCTATCTTGCTCGTGATGTACGCTCTGAACACCACAAAATTAGTCCAACATTTGTCATTAATATTTGACATTTCATGACGTGTTTCGATGAATATTGAGTAACTATAGGGTTGATGTGAAAAATAATTGACAGTTGCGGTTACGAAGGTGTTTGAGAATTAATCCGTTGTGCCGTTTAGCGCTGTATGGCTTCCTGGTAATCGCGGCGCCGTTGGCTATTTTGATGATCGGAATTCTACCTGGTCAGTGTCGACCAGTCAGAATTGATGTAGAGAGTGTGGTGCTGTGAATGAGCTGGGCAGAATGTCGGTATGGATATCTTTGAGGAGTGATGGGAAGGAAGTGATACGATATGAATGATGATATGATGAAGTGGGGGACACACGGCGTTCTCAAAGCGATATCCCGTTGCGAATGTCAGATTCATTAATAGATATTCTTGTCTCTGACAACACTTTGTCCACTTTTGTGTCCGGCCAAAGTATTTATTACGTGGTTGTAAGTTTTAACGGCAACCACTCAATGCTGATTGTGGCTCTAAAAATTTGATGGAACCAAATACGGTGGACACAAATTCGTTGTAAGTTTTGTTGTTATTGCTGAGGCAGTTTTGGCAATTTCTCAACTGTTTTCTACGGTTTCATACGAAATATGCGAGTGTTCTGATGTCGAGGAAGAACTGAAGACACAAATGCGTACCAGCCGAGATTGTTTACTGGAAAGTAGACACAGCTGGGAGCCAGTGAAAAGCCCGCTGTAGAATGTGGAAAATGTGGCCATGTTTACGCAGTCTTCTGCACACTTGTGATATTCGAATATTCGCCAGTTACACGCCGTTTGCTTCCTACGGAAGCTTCCGTAGTATGAAATTTGCTGGAGATGTCGAAGCAAGGGTAGAAAAATGTTAAGCGTTCGAATTTGAACAGCAACTCTATGAAGCGCATAAGCAAGAAAACTGTAGGTTTAGAACTGCGTACCTGGGTTTCACTGATACTGATTGGTGGTATTTTTGCCATCCGGGCGGCGGCCCAATCATGGTTCTTCATGATAGCAATTGGGAAGAAGTTAGGAAGAAGCTGCTCTATAATCAACAAGGCAAAGTGCTGCTGACAGTTTCTAAATCCATCGGCACTTAATGGTCGTCTGATGTGGACTGTAGTACTCTTCAGAGAGCTCCTTGCACTGAAGGTCCTCGCGCAAGTATGTGTACACTAGCCAGAAGGAGGTTCGACTGGCGCAGCACAAGTGGCGCCGCCACAGATACATCACTCTGAGTTTGTCCGTACTCTCGTCATCCTGTCATGGCAGCTTTCCGTCGTGATTGAAAAAGTCGTCAGAGCAGATCTTGAGATCCACCATCCATCTTTGTCGAGGCTTGGATTATCGTTGGTTGGGATCTACCGACCTTTTTTGTCGTCTCGCAGTGCAACTGTTGAATCTTTCTCACTGTGCTCGTCCGCACTCCACTTGGTTCGGACCTACAAACTCCACGGGTTCTGATCTTCGATCTCTGGATACTAATTTGCGGGTTAAACCATATTGGAAATCGTGTCCTGAAATCCGTTCAAAGGTAAGACGCCGTGGCAGGGATGACTTCTATGAGACGTTGACGAGGGGGTGTGATCCGGTAACCGCTAATGATTTGGACTGTCTCGCTTATATGTATACTGTACAAGGCTGTTGTAGCGATGGCGAATAGAGCGTCCCTGAATCGACCAATAGTAATTATAACAAGCCACCTTGGAATTCCCTTGGGATCAGGAAGGTTTTATCATACTGTAACTGTTTCCAGCTACGAAGTCCGCAGAAGTTCTGTTAGACCTCAACGTCTAAATTTTCAATCATTGGGTACATGTTCGCGAGGAATCATGTGAAAAACACATATGTGCACGTAGCAAATTGGGTTGGCATGATCGTAGTTGTGTGGCATATCTGGCTCGAGCAAATCGAATATTCAGTGGAATTATGGTACTCGTATGACCCGCGTTTGATGCAAAGCCGAAAAAGCTTAGTAGTTTTTATGGCGGTGTTCCGGGCTGGACGTTGAAGTGGACTCACTTTGCTCATCCATTCACCGGAACATCTTTTGGCTGTTTGAATAGAGCAGCCAACGGACCCATCAAATGTTCGGCTGGTTGTTGCGGCTCTCCAGTTTCCCCCTGCATTTTCTCTGACGCAACATGTACGCCTGCAAATCTTGAGGATCATGTTAATGTCGAAAATAGTGTCGCTTGAACACATCTGGAAAAATTTTTCGATGGCAGTCAACCATGCGGCCATTACATCAGTGCGTTTCTTCGGGCATAACGTTGCATGTCGAAGGCCGCTTCTCGGTCTGCAAAGACCTCACAGATGAGCCAGGGTACGAAAAGAATTAAAGGCTCGAATAGCGCAACGTGTCGCGGGAAATTGAAGCTGACAGGAAGTGTGGTTCCGTATATTCAGTTAGGCAAGCACCACGCCTCGCTTGATCGCATCTTGAATTCCTTCTTAAGTTAGAGCGTATCACATATCTTAACTCTGTACGCTCCTCTTGCTCATTTCGCCGGCATCTTGGCGACTTCCGGAAATGTCATTAGTCAAAAGGCCTTTTCAACAAGCATTTCCGCTCTTCGGCGGCTGCAAAGTTGTTTTCAGTCTTGGGAAAAAATTTCGTCGTTTCAATCAATCAAGCACAGCTGGTCCACTGAGACTGAAAAGCGAATAGTGGCTCTTGTAACCCAGTTTTTGTATCAGTTTTCGATATCGGTCTTCTGAAATGTGTTGCTTGATTGATCAATAAGTTCGAAAATTATGCCCAGACTGAATACAATACTGGGCGGCTGGATTTTGTCTGGCTCGCTCCGAAGACCGTGACGTCTCGAACAACCTTCCGCGCCGTTATGTCAACTGTCGGGGGCTAGAACCTGAGCCCCTCCTAAGTCCAGAAAGCCTTTAATATTTTCTGAGTGGGTAACGCTGATAAAGACTAGCCGGTAAATAGTTCGTTGCGCAATGCTTCTTCGCCGGTTCCTGCCGCGCCAAAGCCCAAATGCCCATTGCCGTCAGAAGGCCTATCTTATGTTCGATCATTAAGTGTTTCAAAACGGATGAGCACAACGTTTTTGGTCGAAGACGGCTGGTGAGGCGGAGATGGTACTTCTAATTGCTTGCTCCGTTCGACTCGATGAGTTCCACGAGACCAGCTCTCCAGTTCGCTGCTCATTTGTACGCTATATTTAGAGTGTACTACTTATCATCACTTCATCTTCAAATCTTAATTTAACTAAGCGGTGGTAGAGCAGTACGGTTGTACTGTAGGATGAATGTTTACACAGTAGCAATCCCTGGTTTCCGTATAGTTGGCTTTTCAGTTTAGGTCTTTCAATAGAAACTCAACGCATATGTATAGTTACGGCGGCACCAAAACACTACCTTCCACACGCTTCGTGATTACCCCAAAGCTTCCCATATTTCCCCCTTCCTATCTATCATATAACCCTACCCTAGATTTCTTCTCTCAGCGCACCGAACGACGCTGCGCAAGCACATTCTCTGTCCCGTACATGCAGTAGCGACTTCAAAATACACGGCCGAAATTAGATTAGTGCTGTATTCTCTAGGTTTCCCATGAAGACAGTTCATCAAGCTGTCGAACAAAGGTTGTACTGTTGGCGCTATGCACACAGGATGTGATGTTCTGCGGAGGCCGAAGAGCTTGAGTGACAATCGAACATCTTATAAGTCTTTAACGCACCTTCAGCTTAGCTCGTCGCATGTCTGGCTCCTCGTCTTGAGCGGAGACCTAGACAGAGGCTTGAGGAGTAGTTCATGATACAAGAGCGGAGAGACGGCGGATTATCTGGAAGGCATGTCATTAGCAATTGTCAATGTCATCATTATGTCTGGGTATTATGATCTGCACTTAAAAGCCTGCCAGGCTGGCTCCTCGCTGCGTGCTCGCTCTTCTGGACCATCAATCGCCGGGTTCGAACACTAGTATATTTTCTTCTGTATCGCAACAGCTGCATTAATAAAATGCCTCTTGCTGCGTCGAGGTCGCGACTTTGCGGTGAAAGAATCTTTCTGTTCGTGATTTGAATTTCCGAGGAGGAAGGGAATTGCCTACATCTCTGTTTCCTTCAACCTGCCACAATTACGCTCAATTGATTACTGTTTCAGAAAATTCTAATTGGAGATTCCAACGTCAGCGATATTCAATCGTCAGAGATTTGTCATATGTTCCATCATTACTCATGGTGAAAGCATTATCAAGAGTTTACAGATATCGTGGAAATATGGCAACTTCAGTGTCGACATACTGGGCGCTTGGTGCTTTGATCACTTGATCGTGTTCAGCTGGGCTATGTACTAATTTAAACTGAACTGTGATTGCATCTGGATTGAACTGGTGGATAGAACGTTGTGGATTGAAGTCTGCATTATGTTTTTGTGGGCGGGGACAACATGATACTTTCCATTCATCCCTGGTGTGGTGGAATGGTTCAGGTGCTGATCTAACAGCTGGGTTGCGCTTTGATGATGCCTGGAAATGGACCGGCACCATGTAGTTCCAAGCGAGAGAAGTCACAGCGCGGAGCACCGTACGACGATTATAAAATCTAATGGCTCCATAAAAATCCATGGAGCGAACCGAGGCTGTTATTTGCGTATTTGCCGGTCATTTTATTCGAGTTCATGTTTGTTGCTCTTTCCTCACTAGTGGCGAAATCATGTGACGTTTTTCCCCGATATCTGTCTTGTCCTTGTGATGTGGCATACGTGTACTGCGGCGAGGGTTGAACGGATATCCAAAAGTCAGAGTATCATCAACTTCCTGAATCCTCTTCCTAAAAAACCCGAGTAAAACACGGGAGTAATCACGCTGCTGATTAACATCGATCGATGCGTACTGGCCGTCTTGATTTGGCTTGTTATTTGTACCCGAGCGAATGTGGTCTTCACTGACGTCTCACTTGCACAGGAATAACGGGAATAATTGTAGCGGTGCGAGTTCGCGGTTCGCCAGCCCGGAAAACCGCGGATCAATATTCAACAGACGCCCCGCAAAGCCAGGTACTGGTTCTTCCCTGCTAGGTCTCGGCTATCGATCGCAGTATCTTCGGCAAAAATTTACGACTCTGTTGTGTCGAAGACAGCAACGCTGAGCTTTCAACCTTGCATAAGTTGGCCCATGAGTCCAACATTACGGCCCACTGTAGAAGAAGGTTTAAACGATCATCCAGCTAGAGATTCACTCAGTAGAGCTCGGAGGTTGACTGCCCTGTAGAATATATTGAGACTGTGTCGTGTTCAGAATCTGTATAGGGTTAACTTTTTGTCGCCGCAAAGATGGTACATGTACTTGGCCGGAGTGGACACAAAGAAGTCTATTGCCTGGCATAGTCAGCTCCAGTTGATTAACGCAACGAATAAATATTCCATGCAAGTCCCTCTGGGCTTTTCCTCAAATATTAGTGGCCCTGTTTCTCTCCGTTTGATCCACTAATTTTTCACCCGATAAACCAAACGATAATGCATTTTGTATTGATCTTCAATTGAAAGTCCCTAATCCGCAACGCTGTTCCATTAAGATCTGCCTCAAACTATCTCTCTACCCCTCCACCCACTAAGTCATCCGGCTAACAAACCCAAAACGAACTGGGCTTCGAATAACATTTCCTTCCAGGAAAAAAACACAGAAATGCCCCGCTTCAATCTTGAAATGCCTGTGGGTTATTTTCCGAGGTTTGCAGGACGGGAAAAGTAGGTGTGATCTACACGGAAGTTTTGCAGTCTAGGGTAATGGACGCGTATTGATGGCAGTTCATACACGTCTTGATGGACATTGAATTGCCTGGATCTCAGCAGGGACAAGCCACAGGAAGGAGGTGATCGATTTGACCCGACACATTGTCAAGCCGTCCTTCAATCGTCCAATAGAGCACAAAACGGGAAGAGGCCTGCCCGTAGCCGTTACTTCCTTCCCGTTACTGTATAACACGGCACGTCGAAGTCCATGTATATGCAAATGGCCTGTCACGATCCCCCGCATCTTTGAGGGACTCTGCGCAATGTACGTGTGGAAGAAAGTGTCTGCAGGCGCTGGCTGTACACTCGCTCCTGCCATGTTTGCAAACACCAAATAGACACAAGCAGCCAGACATGCCCCTCGCATATTGATAGGATTGAAAATGATCATTTGATCCTTTTCCTGTCCTTGGTTGGTTAACGCTGAATAAAACATTTCTTCCCCATCGTTCGGCCCTCTTCCAAGTTTTTGAACAACGTTTCCCGCCGATCTTCCCCCTATTTTGTCGGAAACGTTTCCTCGTTCTGTATATGGCGTTATTTTCTCCCGAATGTCGGTGATTACCAAGAGGAAAATTTATGTGGAATTATCGTTTAAATCATATCTTGAACTATGCTGTAATGCGTGATCGTCTGACATGAGCCAGTTGTGTCAAGCGCTGTGTATCAGTCAGCAAGAGGATTATGCCGTTCACTATGAGACTATTTTGGTTCCGCATTCCGAGTCGGAGCCTCTCATTAGCCCTAATGGCTGGAAGGCGGAAGAACCACCGACGAGCCCCGCAACTTCCGCCAACGGTATACCTTCTGACGGTTTCACGAAGATTTAGCTGGAAACGTTTATTGACCAAAGAAATTTGAATACCGTGACATAGTGTCAAAATAGGGCAACCTCAGAACGTGGGACCGTAAAACCTTTTCGGGTGTGTGCTTAGTTTGTTACTTTGTGGGCGAACTAAGGAACGTTGTCAAACAGCCGATCTTATGTTTACCTTTGGGAACTGATGCGAGCAACCTAGACCGAAAGTAATATGCCAACTAGTCGCGGCCTAGTATGCTGCTGCCCGCGAGTACGGGTAAACTCGAGCAGTCAGTGGAATTTGCACTTCACGTTGTGAGTCCTTTCTTCCTTTATCTTTCAAGTAGACGCTTGTAGCCTCTTTGATTTACTGCGTCAGATAAATTTACTCGGATCCACGTACCCGTCAAATTGACATGTGTCAAACAGGCACTTGTTCGCCAACGTAACTTCACTCAACGAAGCGATAAGGAAGCGTTCTCCAGATGCACGTAACACAGAACATCGAAAAGTATCCCCTCATATAGAATCAAACCATTCATGCATGAGAAAATAATCCAGCTCAATTTCCCACTGAATTCTGATCCATCCTGGCCAGGCAAATGTACATTTCGAGTTGGGTTTCGGGTTCGGATTGAAGAACGATCGATATCTGCAACCTACCTTTTCCTACGGTCTTCATACCATTTGAGTGGCTTGATGTTTCGTCCTGTTAGCTGCAATACCCAGCACGGTTTGATTCAGAATGCTATCTCTGTTTTGTAGTTGGGGACCCTTACGTGCCATCAGTGCCACCACCGCTACTTCCACCGCCCTATCAACCACAACATCCGTCAGGCATTTCCCCTCTGCCACATCCGCCCTCGACACGGAATACCCTCGAGTCCAAGCCAACTCCGCCCCCCAAGCCCGCTTCCAACGGACATGTCCAGTCCAAACAGCGGACATCCGTTCAACTCTGCTCTTCCGCCACACTTCCCAGTCGGGGTAGCGCTGGCCGTCGCTCCACACCGCACAACGTCTCTTTCAGCACCACCGACCAGCAGCTCAGGCCACTGGTCAATAAAAGCTCTATATTGAAATCACCCATCAAGGTACACCCACCGGGACGCATTACCGTCATTAAGGAAGAAGTGGAGGCTGAAGTGCCGGAAAGTAATCGCTCCATGGCCACCACCCATCGATCCAACGAGGTAAGGCTTTGCATGGCTGGAATGAAAAGTCTAAATAGCCACACGGGGTTCTCCCGTGCGTGGATTACCATCCCGCGGTGAAGAGCGAAAATTGCTCGAAGGATATGTAGGTCGATCATGCTGTCACGGAGGTAATAAATAACCCGACTTAATCAACCGGAAATCATTGCGTTCCCTTCGTCGGTCGACCGTAGCAAAATCCGTACACGTTTACGAGGTGTCTTGCAAATATGGTACAATGTCTCTGCTGTGTGAGAAAGCTTGATGAGGTATTTTCCTGAGACGAGAAATTTTGCAGTAGATACGCAGCTGAGACCGGTCGTTACTTGTCATTGTGTCTGACGAAGATTCTGTCGTAAGACATGGAGTTAGTCTCACGTGGCATTTCTGGAGAACTGGTGCCTGGTTGGAGCCAGATGAGCTTGGTGGGTATCAATCAAAACTGACACGAAATCAATGAGGAAAAGGGACGTTTGAAAAGGCCCCTTTTCTCGCCTTGCTCATGAAAGAACGCTCGCTGAAGAACTCACACTGCGGCACGAGACGTGGGAAGCTACCATTTGTCTTGACTTTTAAGCTTCTCCAAACTTCTCACGAGCTAACGCTACAAGCTAGAAAGCACGGCAGGCTATCTGTCAAGATTAAAACAACTAATCGGGCCTTTGACTCAGCACTTCCGAACTGCATCAGCTATCTTCACGTGCTAAGCCTTTCAGAAAACAGCTAACGGAAAAGCTGAAGGGCATTTTGCTCCTCAAGGTCCATCCTCTCCCGCTCAAATTCTGTGTCGAAAGCTTTGCTTCGGAATTATGAATCGTTCATGAACCAGTGCGAAACGCTCTCAGGTCTTCTAGAAGGGACCCGCTGTCAGCAAACCTGGCTTTACCAAACTGAGCCTTTTTTTACAGGCTGAATCGACGACAGGAGCGCCATCTCATCCGCCCTCGATAATTGACCGCTCCTTTGGGCTTTCTTCCAACAACTCTTCCTCGGACACTGAAGACACATCCAGTCGTGCCAACCGCCGAAGCAGTGTCGACCATGTTTCTTCCGTCCCCTCTTCGAAAATCGTGCCTTCCCACCGTGAAGAGCGCAGCACCAGCAGCGACAGTAACCCGGTTTACTCTGCTCCCGCGACTGCTCAACCGACCACCATCGGAAGCCGGGTACGCCTCATGATCATTCTTACTGACCCTTGAACACTACGAAGCGATCACTAAAAATTACAGCGAAAGTTTGCACAATCAATATTAGAGACGAAAGTTACCGATAGATGTCGAAAACGAGCGGCCATTACAAAAGCCTAGTAGGACTTACTCCCCCTCTGATCTTTGAGCCAAAGTAGGCGTATGACCATCTATGGAATTCTTGATTATCTCCATTTTCAATGTGGTGGATTGTATGAGCTTTCTTTCGATGGCGAAAGTGGTCAGTAATGAGTCGTGGTGATATTCGTAGCTTCGTCTGGATTACTACGAGTCCCAAGGGGGAAACGCCAGGCCCTACCAGGAAACGGACGATTCGGGCATCATGTCGGAAGCTGATACGACCTCGACGGGTTTCCGGCGCGGAAACCGCGCTCGTGCCAGCTTGCCCATCGTTAGGACGCCCTCCAAGACACTTGAGCGGCCTCTCGGTGAGTCTTCAAGCCTTCCTCACACTACATCACGGTTCTCCGGTTGCATATTGCACAAACCTCATGCATAGTTTTGGAACTTGGCAGTTCATCCGAGAGAACCCCCGTTTATATTTATACTGCACCATCCCTGACTAACACATCACGCGTGACATTCATCGTTAGACTTTGACGTCGCGATCTATACATAATCTGTCTGACTCGCTGTGCTTTTTTGTTTCAACGCAGGCCTTGTCTTCTTGCAATTTCGCGAGGAAACCAAGCGTGCGGTTTTACCCAACGAAATCACCACGCTAGACACTGTAAGTCAAGTCAGTCATCTCTTGCCGCACTTCATCGAAGGAGAAGAAGAAGAACTTGTTGATATTGCACGCTGTGTTTGTTTCTCATGAAAGTTCGATCTGCTGTTTATCGTATGACTCTCAGTCAATTGTCAGAGGATGTGTTGTAAATCACGGACTCGTTCCCACGTTCCACCCAACTGTTGTTTGCAGTGGATTTTTCTGTGGCTCGTAGGTTAAAGCCTTGTTTGTCAGGGCCTTCCCCAAAGTCTTGACGATGCAGTATTTGGATAGTTCACAGCCACGAAGAATTTACGTCCTGGACCAACGTCGTGATATGTTCTATGAACTGGAAGATTTACGGTAAGTGGTGGATTGGTTTCTATACCGGTGTACATGTACTTGGATTAGCAGTGATAACAACGCTTAAAGGTTACATAAAAGTTCGTCTGGAGAATATATTGGGCGTGCTGTCAACTACTGAACGCTATCCGGTATCTATGGATTAGTGTCGGTCTGATTCATTAAATTCCTCTAAATAGTGAGTTAGTTTTGTCGCATTCATAAAACGTAAAGTAAGACTATCCATTTCCTTGACATAAAAGTTTGCAGGAATTCATGGTATTGTATTACCTCCGATAATTTGGCTCTGGGCAAAGTTCCTGAGAAGTCTGGGGTTACGACGTAGAGGCAAAGTCGAGAAAATTTAGGCAAGGGCCAGGGTAGCTCAAGTGAAGGGGCCCGGCCTTGCCGTGTGGAGGCCGAGAAATTTTAAGTAAAACCCGGAACCCTCCTTTGCCTTTTTCAAATTTCATCAGCTGTGCCTCTACTCTGTGACCCTAGACTTTTGAGGAACCTTGCCCACAGCCCAATTTCCGTACGTCACAGCCATTCATTCCTTCACAGAGATTGCGAATCAAAGGCGAGGTCGCCCAGTTACGTCACCATCTTTCGTCCTTTTAAGCTCTGAATTCTCAATAGGATTTGACTTCCGCCGTCGAGTTGTACTTTCTAAACGAGTCTTTTGCTTTCTCATTTTTCCTAACAGTGAATAGAAACATCGGAGGTGCGACAACACTGAAAAACCGTTTCAGAAGGTGGAATCTAACTTTTTCAGGATCGTTTAACCGATCAGCTGATTCGTTGACGACCGGTGACGTCACCAGACTATGTGCCGGCGAGATATCGCAAACAGCGCATTACCATTCAAGTATAAATAATATCTTTGACGTACGGAAATTATCGGAGGTAATACAGTATGACTCTGTTGAGTCCTTCGGAACAGGTACGTCGTACAGTTCGTTCAAGTGCAACACAATCGGAACAGTTTGTTAGAAGATTATAATGTCTGTGAGGAAAATCAGTCGACTGAGTTGTCTCCGAAAGCTTCTTTCTACCGTTATTTTTTTTTGCCAGACGGCGATTATTTTTAAAGACGTCCTAGTTAATGAGATCCGCCTTCGGATGGATAGTTACATGCAATTATGTCCATCTGTGGTTTTTCCAAATTTAATACGACCAAGCCCATGCAGTTCTGCACGGATTATGTTCACAGCGCCCATTCTTAGATAAACGATCAATTTTTCACTTGCAAACACTGAAATTTGTCCACCCGGTTGTTAATTGCATCTAACCAGGCGTTAATCTAGTGTGTGAAGCATATTTTCAGTCGTCGATGATACCGGGCAGAAATGGATCCATGTAAAACAGGAGCCTAAAATTGTACAACATGCCGTAATAACAACACATGGTGGAAAGTGTATCACTAGAGCATCAACTATCTGCTCTTTTTGTCCTCAGAAATGCCGAAATACCCCAACAGACTCTTATAATCACATTTCCTTTCATCCAATCCACACTTCAGATGCGCAATCTCCAGCGATCAAACTCAAACTCTGCAGTACACAGAATCGATTCCTCCTACGCAGTACTTCATTGCCTTGTTGACGAGCATAAAAATTGGAGCCTTTTATGTGTGCTGTCATTTCTAAAGTAGAGCCGATCTCGATGTACATTTTAAGTGTACTCTGGCTGGTTGTAGTGATATCCGCGATCGGTCGGTGTTGAAGATAGTGGAAGCTGATCAGGATCAGCCATTACGGCTTCCTCCCCACAACAGCAACAACAGTGCCTTCCAGCTTCCCGCCTCCTCTGCCGCCTTCCGACTTGGGCAGCTTGTCGACGATATTAGCTACTTTTCCGAGCCTGAATTTGACACTACGTCCATCTACGACAAGCAGCCGTCTTATCACTTTCCGCTGGCCGCTACACAACAAAGTGCTTCTTCTGTTCCTCGACGGACCAGCGCTTCCATGATACCGTCGACGCCCCACACGCGACCTGCGTATGTGCAAGTTATTTTTTTGTAACCTTGAACATTCCGATTTCATGTCAGAAAACAAGCCCAATTATCCTCTCGTCTTTTCTTTCGAACGAACTTTCAGAGTTGGTAGTTCTGTGCTTTATGGTGCTTGAATGATTGGGGAGCCTATACCGCCATTTCTCTGCAGGTCATCTTCACAATATTCTGCGCCTCTAGTTCCACCAAAGCCTCAGCGTACGTCCCTTTACCACGGTAGTTCACAACGTAAGTTCTCAAAAATCGGTAAACCTGCGAAAAACACATACAGCGCTGAAAATGCATCCCTTCCGGTGGTCACGTGAGGGTTGCTACCACTGATTAATGCTATATGACCACCGGAAGGAATGCATTTTCAGCACTGTGGTCAAAGAACAGAACTGGGCTTTCAAGCCTTGTCTGTACCCAGCCTTCAAGACGCGAAAGCTCGGCTATTTGAGTTTCGGTCCTAGAATGAGTTGGTAGAACGTCTTTTCTTACAGCGCCATCATCGTCCTACATGTATAACCCAGCAGAGCCCATATACGCCAACAATTCCGCCGGTGCAGCTCATGACCATAAACATTCATCATCATCGTTGCAGCCCATGCAGCAACGACCACCAAGTCGTTCGGGGACGGCAACTCCCATCGTCGATGAGGAAGCTCGTTATCGCGTCGACGCCATGGAGCGCCACTTGGCCAACCTCACGGGCCTTGTACAAAAGGCACTTACGCAGCCCAACTACAGTCCGCGCCACAACTCGAACGATTACGCCAATGTTTATGTTCCTTCTTCCTCTGCCTCTTCCCGTCGACCGTCTTCCGTCAGTACGCTCCAGCCCAATCTCGTTTACAAAGGTAAACATGCGCACAATACGCACTTGGGAAACCCAATCCACTTACTCACCTGCTCATCCACCACCCAATTCGAACTAACAATCATCGTTTCCGGTGTCCGTTTCTCTTCTTTTGTGTACTCTGTTCGATTATTTTCCGTTTATTATTCTTACCCTCTTATTTTGTTGTCCACAGATTCAAGTACCCCCACTAACTTAACCGTCTCGTCCGCCAACGGTCCTCAACCTGTCCATTTGCTCAACAACAGCTCACAAAACGCTCAAAACGATGCCCATGGTCAGTGCAGAAACTGTTCGTTCCGTTTCGTAAAATTAGTAAATTGAGCCTTCGGAAAGTGTCACCCGTCAGTCCAACATAGAAGAATCTGATATCGAAAGTTTACCCAATAGATCTCCCGTCGAAACGGAACCAATTTTGGAAAATTTATGCGATTATTCTCGAAGATCAGTTGAACATTTTAACGAGTGCGAATTAGGGGTCGGTTGGCCCGTACTATTATATTTTGTAGTTTATTTCTGCTTGGGTTTTGTAGTGGTGAATGTCCGATACCCTGACGCCATGCTCATGGAGTATCTGGCCAACTTACAAAGGAAAATTCGGGACATGAACGAGGAGACACGTGTCCTGCGGCGACATCATCAGTCACAAGCACTGACCATGCGGCAAATTGTCAAGGATAATTTCGAGCGCCTGAAGGCGCAGCTGGGCTCTGTGGGCCCTTTCTCCGAGTCCCCACGGAACAAGGCGGCTAATGAAAAGAACGCCTTTCAACAAGAAGCTGCCCGACTGAGACAGCAAATGTTCAATCTGGAGACCGCAATTGAGGAACTACATCATAGCGCTGTAAACCAGAAATCCCCCGTCAGCCTGCGTTCCGTCGAACGGCACACTTCGGAGCTCAACGAGCTGTCAAACCAATTGGCCGATCTGCGATGTAAGAAATATGAATTCGTTTTCGCAAGTGGCGCACGCTCCTCGCCAGTAACAATGGAAACGTGCGCCACTTAGGAATATGATCTGAATGAAATCATTTGGCGAATGTCCCAATTTTGCAAAACTATTGGATGCGATGAAATACACTTGTATTGTTTCTCCCCAGTAAATTTTCCCAGTCTTCAAGAGAAGATCAAAGCCGTCATGACAGCCGATATGGAGATGATCATCAAAGATGAAATGTAGGTCTTAGCTGTGCGACCAAGTGGACTAATGTACAAACATGCAAATATTATTCAGACCATAAAAGCCTTGCTTTGCTATGCTTTTAGCTTTGTCAAAGAAGAACCGGAAAAGCTAGAGGAGATGGCCAAGCGATGCAAGAAATTGACTGGAACACTGTTGAATTTAAACAAGTGAGTGCAATCAGCAGATTACAGTATAACCCGCTCCCCGCCTCGGACGAATCTCGTATCAGCCAACCCTCAACTACAGTAGCAATATCTTAACCAGTAACCTGCTTCTCGTTTTCGGAAATAACTGTACACGCCCGATGGGAGAATTATCGGACCAGGCGGAAAAGACGGCAAAATGGAAATCCAAACGTAGAAAAATGTCGAAAAGTGTATGACGGTGAACTGGTCGTGTATGTACCTGCATCCGTACCGCCGTAGCGAAAAGGCCTGGTCCCATAACTTCTCGTCGTGCGTGTATCCCATCTTACCGGTTTGTTTGTGGAAAGCATCGGCGAGCTGCTCAGTGAACCTTCATGGCTACGAACATGACGTGTCGAAGTCCAATACTGACCGCCGTTTTTCTACAATTTTCTAATCAGCCTGCATATTGCAGGCTAGCCAGCGTTCAGGATTACGTTCTGGCAAAGGAGCTTCCCGAAGTTTCGGTGGACAGTTTTCCCATCAAGGGCTCAACTTCGATTCAAGATCCATCGAACACTACCCAAGATGCGCCACCGACACCGGCAAGGAAGGAATCGCTAACCTTGACGTCATCGACTTCTGGTGTCGCTCCCCTACCACAAAGGAAACGTCAGGAGCGTGATCGTAAAGCGCATGACGTGTTGGACGACCTACTGTCCGAGTTGGAAGTTTTCACCGACGTATCTTCTCGTGACACGACGCCCGATCGAGATGGCAGCACCATCAAGCGGTCACCGCGACGCGAAGGGCGTAATCGGGACAGAAGAGATGGGAATGAGCGGCATGAAATCAACCGCTCGGAGATGTTTGTGGACGCAGGGACCGCTACCAGTCTTTCGCCGCCTAGTATCACACCGTCTAACTCTTCTCAGAGCACACAAAGCACAGGTGCGTGACGGAGTGTGCAAAATGCGCGGATCGCACAAAAACAAGAGCGGCATGAAAGGAGTCCCGGGATGGGGCAGTTTTCAGTTTGAGTTGACTTGTGAGGGCACACAAGCATATACAGCCCGTTCGAGCAAACCTGTCACCACCCTTTCAAAAAATTGATTCTCTCCCAATAACGATTTTTGAGAGCTGTTTCTAACTTTGCCTGATAGCCCCAAGTTTCCCCTTTCAGAAAGGTAACCGACATCCCGAATTAAACTAGCGTAGTCGAAACATCGATCACAAAAGCTCAAGGCACAACGGGAGCCGTCGTGTAGAGACCCTTGTTTTCCCGCTGTTTCTCCAACGGTCCAAAACAGACTGTTACTTCGAAAACTTTTGCTTGAGACAGCGAAATTAAACCGCTCATGCAGAATGATAGCGCATCTGATCCAGTATCGGACACGCTAGAGTGTGTGTGAAATGAGTCACGCTGGATTTTAGTAGACTTGAATTCCAAGAAAAAAAGTTGATGCTCGGTCGGATGATGACCCTCACCAAAACAAATTCTTCTCGGCAACCAACGGTACTCTCAGAGGATTCGTTTTTGGTTGATTCTAGTAGGTTACTGATAGGGCTTTCACTCGTAGCCTAAAAGTTAGGCCTGAGTCTCCCATCGTGAATTTTCCGACAACTGAAAAACCAGTGGTGACAACTTTGCTTGAACGGGCTGTACTGTTCGGAAAGCCAGGAAGTGTGTCAAGGTTACGATAGAAGCGAAATTTGATGGTATAATTGACTTAAATCAGTAATAATGTAAACGGCGTCAGACTGACGACATACAAACACTGCTTTTGTCACTTTGCTACAGTGGGTTCTCACATGGTTGGCTTATATTCGTTTTCTGATTGCAGCCACCACAATTTCTTCTATGACCGATACGTCTTCCATCTTTTCCGGCTCCGACAGCGGCACAACCATCTCCAAAGTGCAAGTGGGCGTCGATGGCGGTCGGAAGACGACCATCAGTCCAGTGCCTTTCTATAACCGGTCAGGTTTCTCCACACCTGCCCGCAAGCCTTCTTCCACGTCCGAGACTGACCGTAACTTGGCTGACTGGCTCAACAGCATCGACGCCCCTCCGCCACCACTTCGTAGCAGTTCGAAGTCACCGCTCACTTCCCCATTCTCCAAGACTGGCTTCTTCACTCTGCCGAACTACCACTCGTCGGCGCGATCCACGGTATCCGAACCAGGCGACTATCAAGGTATTTCAGACAAATAAATATGGCGGCCTTGACCTGTGGTGTGTGTAAAGGTGTCGTTGTGGAGAACAAGGAACAAAGAAGTTGTGTCCTCGCGAGTACACAACTTTTACCTTTTACTACAGAATTCCTAGTCTATTGGAACGAACAGAGTATACTGCAAATACAGCCTTAGGGGGCCAAGTGACTACCACTTGTATATAGCGCTTTAAAAAATTCAGTTTATGTATTTCTCGCTCAGTCCTTCACACTTTTGATACAACTTTTCAAGCAGTTTCCAATGGGATGTGGTACATTCGCGTCGGCTGAGAAATAGTGTGGAAAAGCTGGCCAGTGTGACTTCCGGTGGGGAAGTCATCTCTTTCTGACCAGAACGTCATCACTAGAATTCAGCGTTCCAGTACCAAATTTTAGTTCGATCTCAGTGTACGTATAGCTATCCGAACTGTCAACAGAAATGAGAAATATCACAGAAGCGCCTGGCTGAATCGAAAAATGAATTAAAACTGTCGAATTTGACCGTTTTGCCGGGAAAACTGCTTTTGCGGTAAAACTCATAGCTCTTGTCCTGAGCGGCAAATCTATGCTATCGACCACTTTTTCTGCAGCCCTATTGCTGCTCCAATCATATTAAGCAAACTTACCACAGGACCTCAACGCAAAAGCCCAAAAAAAAGTTTGGAAGACGGCCCTGGAAACCGCAAAAGTTAGTGGATTTTTCTCTGTGGACATTCACTAGTTTTTGTCGATTTTGACTTTCTCTGATCGGATTCCTCGCCTGTAAATTTTCAGGAGGTAGTAAAGAGGATGTTCAACCAAGGACAATTAGTTTCGAAGTCCGGCAAAAACTCGGTCAAGATCGCCCTAATTATACAGGTGGTAGTCACTTGGCCCCCTCAGGCTGTAGTTCCTTGTTCTTCAGAATGACGAGTCTCTTAGGTCGATCGAGCCTTGTAAATGGATCAAATCTTCCAACAAGCTTACTGAAATGTCAGTGCCTTCTGTAGTCTTAAGCAACATCAGAATTTTTCCTGCAAAACCGGTGACTTGAATGGTTTCTAACATGGTATCTTCGCTTTCGCAGGTGGTGCCTATACCGAATACGCCAACTTGCGCGAACTGCGTTCACCCTTGAAAGATCAGCGCCTAACACCCTCCCAGCAAGACAAGATCGGCCAGTACTACACGTCCAAGTTGAGGAAAGGATCAGATCCTGGCACGAGTGGCTCACCAATCGATGATTTAGCCCGCGACATCCTAGCCTACGATGCTTCAAACAAGAGCAGTCCCTACAGCCCTTCACGGGTCGACTCAGCGTACCTCAGTCGCTTGGACAAGAGAGAGCCACCTGTCCTTCCGCCCAAGCCTGGCACAGAGGATCCTTCGGTGCCACCACCGCTGCCACCGAGGACGAGACAGGAAGCGCTGGAAGAGCGACACCAAGAACTTCTTCGCAAGCAGAAACAACTACAGGTAAAGGTAGCATCATCTTTCAAAGTTGGCATACGACGTTTGGACTTGACAGAATCGTACCAAAAACTAACGTCCTTTGTTCCGTACGGTGAATAGTACTGTACAGTACTTATCCTAAAATACCGCAAATAGATGCAGACTATTTGCAATGGGCCAGCGTTTTCGCTTTGCAGCAGTTGGTATATCTGAGATTTTTCCCAGGAACAATACGCAAGGTTACAGCAGCTTCAACGTGAGCAAAAGGTCCGTCCATCATCTCCTGTCAACAAAACTGCGCTCTCTCCCCAGCCTGGCTCCTTTGCTGACTCGATACGCCAACCCTACATGAAAATGAACGGGACTGACATTTACGCCACACCATCCTCGCGTCCTTTACACCAAATGACTATCACCAACGGCAGCTCAGATTCGAAAAAGATTTACGAAACAGACATTTTATAGCTTTACTCTTCCTTTTTCATAAACTACTCACACACTTCAAGCTTCCTTTTCTTTCAAACTTTATCATTGCTTTCTTATATTGGTTCACGGTCGCAAATGTCACTGAAACAGTCGAACCAAACAGAGATGATTTGTTCATCAAAAGTTGGCGGAAGTTGGATAAATGATTTTTATTTGATTCATTGAATTTAGCCAACAAATTCTTCGAGAAGGAAACTCTTCCGTCTCCACTTCAGTTTCTGCTTTCCATGGACATACAGGGAACACTCAAAGAACAAAAGGTATGGGCTAACAATAAAACAATTCGGCAAAGTGTCTGCAACTACACCTCTTCGCCTTTTTCGCAGATTAAGTATTTTTGGAATAGTCACAGTTAGTTGTGAAACAGTAACTTCAATGTATTCGTCCAACAAGAAAATATTCCCGTCTAAACGAAAAGCGAAAACCAGCTTAAGAAGATTTACTCGTCGTCCCCGTCATCATCCTCGTCATCTTCATCGTCCTGCATCAAAATCGTGAAAGTTAAACTCAATCACTGCCTCAAGTACATTTCGCAAGGCACACAGAATCGCACCTCAAATTCAGGTCGACTCGAAGCGATTTGCTCACATAACAATTCAAACTTTTTGGAATTTCTTACATCGTCATCATCATCCCCCTCTTCATCATCGTCGCCTTCGTCATCGTCCTCATCTTCGTCCGCGGCGTCAGCGAACATTTTCATGACTGCAAGGAACGAACATTTCATACTAGTCCATTATCTCCTGTTATTCGTTTTCATATTCTGTTTCCAGATTCCGAGACATCGGCAAACGAACCAAACATGGTTGTCATCTCAAGTGGCGCAATTTCTTATTCCTATGGGATGGAACCGTGCGCCACTCCACAAAACGATCCCGTCCAGTTTGCCCAAGTGGCGCACGCGCTCAATGCAATGGACAGGTAGCGTGCGCCACTCGAAAAAGTGATCACGTTCAAGCCGATTGCGAAAAGCCCATCTCATTTACCATCTTCACCGTCGTCTTCCTCATCATCCTCATCGTCCTCCTCATTTATCTTCGTAGAGACGGCTTTACCCTTCTGCTGATTCTGGCCCTTCTTCTGGCCAGCGGGACTTTGCGCATTCTGTGCGCCCTTCTGCAAGCTGTTCTTTCCGGTACTGGCTTGTTGTGAAGCGCCCTTCTGCGTTGCCGGACTTTGGGCTCCTTTCAGGGAAGAGGTCTTCCCAGCGGAGGCGGTCTGGTTCTGATTCTGCTTCCCCTTGGCCGGCGCTGCACTGCCCTTCTTGGTGGGTGGGGCACCTTCATCTTCGTCCTCATCGTCCGTGCCGCCCAGCACAGCCCTCAAAAGACTCTGGTCCATTTCATCATCCTCATCTTCGTCCTGAAAATTAAGTCACGTCAGATAACAGATCGCAACTCCAATCGCGTTCTGGGACGCAAGCGAAAGAATTTACCGATCCTTCATTCACCTGCAGACACGCACCCACGCATGAAACATGACATACCTGTATGCTTGTGCATGACATTTCATCACAGATCTTGAAAGCTTGAAAACCAGCGAGAACTTTTCATGCACCCAGACACACTCAGCCATTACACAAGGTGGTGCGAGCGTATCAAGGTTCGTGCAAACCGTGCGCGTAACATTAACAGTGATTTCCAAGAGGATCGAGAAAAACGGAACAAAATCAACAGTTTACTTACATCGTCGTCATCTCCTTCCTCGTCGTCCTCCTCCTCGTCATCTTCCTGCACAGGTGCAGCCTTGGCTTTCTTGCCGACTTCGGTCTTTTGTTTCTTAGCAGACGGACCTGTGGCGCTGTCTCCGGAAGCGGTGGCTTTCTTGGTGGTGTCCATGTCCTTCTGTCTCTGTTCTTGCGTCTTTGGCTTGAAAGCGAACAGAACCGTGACTTTCTGTCCATCAATGACGGCATCCTGTGCCTTATTGAACGCATCCTTCGATGCGGTCTCATTGGCAAACTTCACGAAGGCAAACCTGCAAAACAAAATTCAGCCAAATTCATCCAGAATGGGAGCTCGGTAAGAAGATTGTTTCAAGTGGCGCACCTTTACGGTGTTATCGGCTGGAAGCACATTTACGGTGTTATGCGCCACTTGGAAAAACGGTACGTTGAGTTGCTTTACCGAGCTCGAAAACATTCATTACGAACACAGAAGGATCTTTCTGAGAAAAGAGTTGAACAGAAAACTTACGCTGCGCCTTCTCGTCCTTTTCTCTTGTACCGACCAGGTTTGAGCACGTCAATGGCGGATGGGAAGTGTTTGCGGATCTCGTCAATGGACGTTGAGCTCTTCAGTCCACCCACGTACAGCTTCAGCTCGTCCACTTCATCAGCTGCAACATTCAACCGGTCTACTATCCCTGATCAAACATCAAAAGCATACAATCATAGGAAGAAACACGAAAAGTGAGGAGCGACTTACTGGAAGGTGTGAGCTGTTTGGAGTTGAACTTGCTCTTTGTGCCGCAGTAGTCCACAATGAACGTCTGTCCTTTTAGCTTATTCTTCTTACTGAGAACGTCGAAGTATTTTGTCGCGAGAGCTTCACTGGCGAAGTCCAAGAAAGCATGGCTAGATGAAAAAAAATTAAAGCGATGCAAGACCTAGCAAGTTTCACGCACAGTGACGCACAATACGATTCAAAATGCACCGTGTACGCGCGGGCTTATCTGGGAAAACCTGACTGAACGGAGTGATACGAAAATTGGTCGGTTACGTCACATATCCTTGTAGGCCTCATGCTGTAAGACAGCTGGTTTCTGTTCGGCAGAACCATAAACGCTGAAGGCCTGAATCTTCGATTTGCAGACCGATGACTAGATCTTACCATTCGTTTTTGGAAGGCTTCTCAATTATCCTGACGCCGACTAATTCTGGAGCGATGGCTTTGATATCGTCTGTTGCAATCTTCATAGGTAGATTCTTGAGAAATAACCGTCTGTTGGCTCGTTCCTCTGCAAACGAATTTAATCTGAACATCCGGGCAGAAAATCAATCAAAACAAGTCTTACCAAGTCTGGCAATGACGAGGTTGCTCTTCTCGTTGCTGCCTTGTGCGGTCTGGCCAGATTCGGCCGCCGTTCTCTTCTGGCCTTTGCCCGTAGGCTCACTCGACGATTCTTGCTGGGTATTGGACGGTGAGGCAGCTTTCGTGTCCTTCTGAGGTGAAGGAGTCTTTTGAGGAGACGACTTCGCTGCTGCGGCTGACGAAGGTTCGTTGGACGTTCCGCTTCCAGCTGCCGCCTTCTTCAATGCCTTCTTTGCGCTTTTTGAAAGCTTCGGCGTTGATCCTTCGGCTCCAGAGGCCTCTGATTTCTCGTTGGAAGACGGTGCCGTACCGTTAATTTGCGGCTTTTTCTGGTTCGGTGTGGTGTTCCCACCCTTCGCTTGATTGGCCTTTCCTTGATCAGTCTTCTCGGCTGAATTTGCTTGATTATTCTGCTGGGCAGGCTTCTTCTTGTCATCACTCTTCGGTTGATTAGCTTTCTTAGCGGCAGGTGATTTCAGGTTGGACCTGCCAGTCGTCTGCGCCTGAGGAGTGGTATTGTTCCCTTCATTCTCGGCATCCAAATCGAAACGAACGCGCTTCTTGTCGGATCCGACATCGCGGGAAGGAGACTCGTCACCAGTGTCGGGCGATTCGTCTCTCTCAGGACGCTTGTTGAAGCCTCCTCGACCGCCGCGTCCACCTCGTGAATCGCCTCTGCCACCGCGAAAGCCTACTCCTCCGTTGAACCGGCCGCCGCCGCCTCGATCACCACCTCCTCCACGGCCTCCAAAGCCTCCTCTTCCTCGGAATCCGCCACCGCCACGGCCTCCTCCACCGAATCCGCCTCGTCCACCACCTCGGCCTCCTCCAAAGCCTCCTCGGCCACCGCCGCGCGACATGCCTCGTCCTCCACCGAAGCCACCTCTTCCACCGCCGCGATCAGACATCGTGCGAGATGGTTAACCTACAATTATATCACAGATAGACAAGACGATAAGGCTTACCAGCGCTGATGAGAGACTTGCACGGATGGCTGGAATATTATGCTACACCGGTTTAAAATGGTGTGTCGCAATGAGGAGCTGAAGAAAATGAATCAGCGTAAATGGCAGTGAATGGAAAAGCAGATCTTGCTGCAGAGAAGCAGTGACGAAATCTCGTTGATCGTACGTCGTATCTCGACACGACGCGCGTCATGCTGCCGCGCTGGCTCCCTGTACGAGGGCGTGGCTTATAACCATTGGGGACTCGAGCCCGACTCGTCCAGTGACTAGACCTGACTTGCAGCGACAGGCTCATGGTAGGCGCTGCGGTGTCTTAGTTTCAACCACTGGGGCCGGAGCTGGTCGTTGTCTAGCGTCCAAGGACGCAAACTTTGCAGATCCACAGTTTTGAAACACCAAAAATTCCGCAGTTGCAGGGTCCCCCCATAAGACGTCCTTGTTGGTGTCTACTATGTAGTCCTACAGTAATTTGACTGGAACTGCATCGCCTCCAGCTCATCAAAAACCGCGAGCATATCAAAATAGTGCTATACGGGTCGCTCGACGCTACGCATGACCAAAACTCTGGACGAAATTCAAAACCAAAAACCTTCTGGAAAAACAGGGAGGTGATGAATCGTGAGTGAAAACAATGAGAATATGTAAACAGCTGACCGCAAATGGTATAATTATTGCCAGAGGTTTTGTACTGCTCATGACACCGCACGTATTAATTTTATAGTGGTTTACAAGCGGGATCCTGATTCGGAAAAGCGGTCCATCTGTAGGTCAACCTGGTTTTTCCGGGTCGATGTACAGCAAGACAATTCAGCTTCTGCGCAAGGCGATGGCTCGATGGAGTTCTTTCCAGAACGAGGTCGTCATTATGCCACAGGAAACCAGGAAGTAGGCAGATGAACTCTTCTATGAACGCTGGCACGGGTTTCTGGAAACCCTTGTCCAGGACGTGGACTCGAATATTCACGGGCTGAAAATTCATAAGACCACCGTGAGTACGCACTTTCAGATTCTGATATGTTCAATGGGCGCCTCAGCAAAAAGATACAGGACAATAAATGTGGATACCTGGTTAAGCTCAAGGTCCGAAGTGCACAAGTTGTGGTTCGATTTGTGGCGCAGTCTTATAGGTCCCTCGCTGAGTCCCTTCTTCAGCCGATATTCAACGTCGCTTCTGGTTTGATCACCGCTGAATGCGTGGCTGGGTGCTGCATGTGGCTTCCGCCTGCAAATCGAGACCGCAACCGTTCAATCACAGGTACTGCACCAATGAAGCATAGGTGCTTCAAGATTTCGGATGTAGAGATGGAGTACTCACGTGTCGATAGATGCGTAAAACTCAGGACGGATACAGCCAACCACAGAAGAATTCCCGCATAGCTTTCCGCTAACCGGATACCGCCTTTCCGTATCGTGAAAATCAGCCAGGATAAATTCAATTCGGAAGGAGCCGGAAGTTGCTTGCTCGTATCGTTTTAGACCGGACACTTTCAGCTGTGGCTCGTATTGATGATCAGGGTTCGCATTATGGAAGTAGCCATGTGCGACCGTCACGAGGAAAAGTCCGACCAGTGCTATGGATCCGCGAACGAACATGATTCTGAGCGTTGAATGCGAAGGATGAGAACTCTACGCTAAGTGAGAATACACCTAAGTCTTTCTGGTGCATAGCTCGACCAGGCAAGCGTCGTGTTTTGCTTCCGACCGCAAAACAGAAACCTTGCTGTACGTTTTTTTCCTTCTGCCTACTCCGTCCTCATCTGGGAGCTTGCAAAGATTGACCTTTGTACTCACTGTCTAATGACCTGAAATCGGAATATCGTCTTACAAGTACTGTATTCCCTCGAAAGTTCTGCGAATCACGTGACTGTCGTGGTAAGTATCATCCGGCGGGGAACAGAAAGTATCTATACCTTCAATCAAAGACTGCTCCCCAGTCAAGTGTAATGATGGGCGACAATCAAACAATCAGGGATACCAGTGCGGGTGTCATTTACTGGCATGATGACGTCATTCGCAGAACTTTCGACTGAATACAGTACCGGTCGTGATGAAACCATGCACAGTAGCTACAGTGCCCCACGGATATCAGATGGGGTCGCCGCTTGTTTGCATGTGTTCGAGAAAACATGAAGGCAATGAACTCGACATACGCATGTCGAACCCTATCTTCAGCGTCACCAAAACCTTGTTTCGAGTCGTCTTGACTAGTCCTGTCAAAACATAGCGCCATAGTTCGGCCTGACCGATTAATAAAATCCAGCAGCCCATTTTTTACTACAGTACACGCACGATAAGAAAGTATAGGCCAGTAAAAATTATGGACCAGGCCTTTTCGCTAAGGCAGTACGCAGTAAATCTGGCGAAGGTGACAGTGTGGACACCTCTGTCAGAACTTGCAAATATTATCGAATAGCGCAGATGGCCGGATCGTTGCGGCTTATCCGGGACGAAAAGAACAGTGTGGCGCGATGGAGAGCATCGACGCCGGTAGAGCAACTGAATTCCTTCCAGCTGAACATATCATTGCACTCATCTCTGAGACCAACCACACCATTTCGCAACACAAACTGTGGTAATGGACAATCCAGCTCTAGATATCCTGCCGTGCCATCTTGTGTTCGCAAGTCGTGCTCCAGTACTTGTACCTTCAAGCGTATTGCCTACAATGATAACCTTGATAACTCGCGGGCCATTTTTTGAACTGGAAAAAATACAGCAAATGATTCGGACATCTTCGGAAGGTCTGTGCGTCAGGCTGTGCTGCCCCCTACCAGGGCACTTTCTTGGTTTACTTCATGGGCTTACTGTGACGTCGCTTGATACCCGCACAAAGTGTTTGCTAAAGTCAGCGACACTTGCAAGAAAGATGGCGAAGAACAGTAACGGTGCAGCCGGTGTACTGAAGGGAGGACAAAATTTTAGATGAGCTGGATTCAGCAAACAACAGTGACGTCAACAAGCATAAATGGCGTCCGTCTAACGTGTTCTTGCGTCGAAACCCCAAGGCCCAACAATCACATTAGGAGGCCGATTTTAAAAGGAAACGATCTTGGTGTTGCCTCCTACTGAGCCTTCAAATCTTGCACACAGATTTCCACGAAAGTCTCCTTTGCAATAAGAGAAGGCTTGCCTTCCGGAACGTCCGATCCCTCTGGCCAAGAAGTAAATCCTCGGCTTGTGGGTCGTCTTTAGCAATTCGAAGCGTCCGTCGAACACGCGGGTAGAGCTCGAACGGTTTTCCGTCGACGGGGTTTAGGCTTGGACCATTCTGCGACTGTTGACCTTGATTGTCCGCCATTTTTAACGCTTAATAACCGCTGGAGAATTGCTCGAGCTCCGGCACCAATGTTCTCAGTTCCGTTCTTGTCATTGTCCCACTCGATACCGCTGCTTACGTCGGATGCTCGGAAGCTTCACGATGTTCCGGCACATCCAGCACACGCGAAGCATATGCCACTCGAACCCAGCGGTGACCCAAGCAAAATCAATTCTTTCTAGCAGTCAAATATTCCAAATATGACCTCGGCCTGGGAGCCGAGTCCATCCGTTACGGCATTTCAATGTGCTAATTGGTTCGGCCTGACCATCCAGAACCGTCAGACAGTAGAATTTCTGACTGCTAGAAAGAGTTACGATTGCTTGAGCCACCGCTGCTCGAACCTCATCGTCAGGTTTCTTCGCCGCCGCAGTCCTTCTGAGCTCAGCTATCTGTTCGGCCATCTTGAATCGGTACACCCTTCGGTAAGCCTGTTAACAGTCGCTACCAGCTGATCGTCTACCCCCTGAAGATCGATTCTTCCGCTTGGTTAGTTCCGTAGAAGATCACGGGCCAAACTTTCTTGAAGGAATATTGCCCCTTCGGTTGCCCATGTACTCGATGTTCGTCCAGCAGTTGTTCGTCCAGCTCACACCCTCCTCCGTCTTCCCCTTCGACTCTCCTCCCGTGTTCACTTCCCTAAATCTCACACCTCACTCTCAGAAAACGATCTTGATGGGACAAACATCAAGATTTCTCAAGACACAATTCCCCTGAAAGAAGTTCACTCAGGAAATTAACTTGACTTCGTTTTACCCGACTAGTCCCTATAGTCCCATGGCCTTGTTGGCCTTCAAGTTTCGAGTCGAACTAGACTGAGCGCTGTACGGCGGACTACGGGCAGTAGTTTAGTTACCTGATCCGGCTCGATGTCCGATACACAGAAGTTGAGGGGCTTTCTTCTGCCAATTTCGAACATGAGACCAATTCTTCGACCCTTTTGCAAACGTAGCGCGTTGTCGTCATCTGTAGGTCGACGATATTTATGTTCGTCCAACGCATAGTTAGGATTGGGATCTGGTTTCCTGAAAGACATTATAAGTCTAATTAGTTTCGCGTATGTCGGTTGAGCGTTCTGGCCGCCACTTCTGCAAATAGGACCGGTGTAGTGCCCGGTTTGATAGAAAGGTCGGCGTGAGTAACACCTACGTATTGAACGTTGCGTAGATCACTGGATGATTTGTCCTGTAGGAATGATTCAGGTGAGCTAGCTCGATGTCAACCTTGTAAGAGGTGTGTGGCAGCGTTGGGGTTGGCTCGCATGGGTCCTCATGAAGACATGTCCGTTCCGGACATGGCGTTCTATGAGCAGCTGCTTTCACTCGATATACAAACGCAGTAAGCAGTACAACATATAGAAGGTAGATCTTGTCCATCGTCTTCCCGAAACCGGCTCAACTTTGAGAAAGTGTCGACGAAGTACAGTAATCAGTTATTTGAAAACTCCCTCACAATCTGTGCTCCGAAGTCCAAAGCTCGACAGGAAAGCGATCACGATACCTTACAAACGAGTTTGAATGTTTCCCGACTGAGCGACGCTTTTGCTCTTTTTCGTACAGACATCAAGGCTGAGCAAAAGATAGTATTGATAAACAAGCATCACGAGTCAGACCACGTCTAGGCTTGTTACAGATAGGAAAAACCCCCATAAAAACCTTTGACCTTCATCCTTTATCCATTTTTTTATCCAATGCTTATCCGCGAATGAAAAATGATAAAGAAGGGCTCATCCGTCCTTGTCCATCATCAGTGCGTATGATTAAGTGATTGATTATACAAAACGGTGCCAATCGACCGATCAAATCAGACAATTGATTACTTGATTAATGACTTGGAACAACCACTCAATCAACGATACAGTGCCGTGCTTCTTATTCCTTTTCTTTATCTCTTCTTGATCCAGTCTTAATCCGCGTGAATGGCGAGGGTACAGTAACAGACTCCCATTATAATTGGCTGAATCGGAAATAAGCTCCTACTGCGGTGTCACTCCCATCTTAAACGGTTAATTTTCGCGTACACTGTTGTAATTTTTGTCTGCTGTACAACAGAACCTTCAAGAACAGCGAAATAGAATAAATACAACCAGTTTCGAGCCGAAAGTTTGGCTATCCTTCGGGCTACAGGGTGATTCAGGAATCGACGCTTGGAGGTGTACTTCGTGAAACCACCCGGCCAGGAAGTGGAGCATACACAGCACCACAGTCCGAAGCCATGATAGGATAAGCCCGCCATCTGTAGCTCAACTTGACTTTTCCCGGACGATTGAGCGCCACGCAGTCTGTTACCGAAGACCATTCCAACGACTCTTTCTCAATCACCACACTCGCATTTCGAGGTTTGAATCCAGGCAGCCGACAGTCAAACTCCTCGATCAGATCATACAACGTCAGGAAATCGTAGTCCATGACTTTCACCCGGACATTGATAGGCTAAGGTATACAGAAACAACACTGTCGAGTAGTATCGTTGAACAAACATTTGCCAAAAGAAGAGATCGAGGTTCTCGCAAAGCTTACTTTTTGCTGCTTCAGAGTCACCGGTGTACAGAGATCCTGAGTCAACTTGGCGTTCATGATCACAGTGTTTTTGTCGCGTTCCTGCACAATACGATTGAAGTCTTTCAGGCTGCGGGCCGCTCCCGGAAAAGGGGCTTGAGGTATCTCCCTAAATCAAAGCACAAGCTGGGTTGCTGAAGGTAATGTACCATACCGTTGGACCGGAAGTTTATTCTGTGATTTACATATCGATGAAGGTGTAAACGATCGGATCACATTTCGTCACAATATCGCATCGCTTTCCATTGTAAGTTCTTCCGTCAATATTCTCCAAGTGAGTGAAAAGAACTTCCACCCGGAAAAAGCGACTGGGTTGAACGGCGTGCTCTGTGTTTTCGGGAGGATAGATCACTAAGTAGTCTTTGCCACCGACGCTCACAAACAGCCTTGTCAGAAGTGTCAGCGCAAAAGTCACACATAAAACCCGTCCAGAAGCTCCGTTATCGACAAGATGATGCGACATTTCTCCGGGCGAAAATATACGACAGAAATTGATTCTACCGGTACAAGCAAAAATCAATGTGTGCATCACGCATGCGGAGTCCCATTTTTTTCTTGTGCCACTGTGTGACAAATAGCTGAACAAATCTTATGGGCCAGAACACATCAGTTTAGGCTAGTCTACAATCTCATGCCCTCCTTCGATCGAACAAAGTTTAAGGTATCTAGATCAACCTTGTGATCGTTGCAGCTCGCAAACGCAATATCAGATCTCGGTTGATGGAACCAAAGGTCAGTGCATAGCCACAACAACAACAGAATTGCGTCAGGTTAGGCAGTTCCCTACTGTGAGATTCACCCGAAGCCAGTCTTCCATCTATGCATTATCAACCATACTCGACTGTAGCGCGGAACTCTAGTCCCGTCAGCCTCTTTATTTTGTTGTACTCGAGCAATCCTCGATACAAAGAAGCATATTTTACAGCGTACAGCACAGTCAAATAAGTAGGTCCGAACTAGCAGTGGGGACATGAAGTAAATTGTGAACAGTTTAACCTCGCTCTGCATTCAACAATAAACTCTAAAAAAACAAGTAGTTAAAGGGACCACCGGAGAACTTGAGCAGACTACGGAGGCGTATGCGTATGGGACACTACAACACCTGGACTTCCCGGTCGCCTTGAAGTGACTGTACGGCGGAGCTTTCCACTTGGACAATCTTGACGGTTGAAACTGGCTTGGGCTCCTGACCGCATTCGCTAATGTCAATCGCGTAAACTCTCCACCGATAAAATAACCTTTAAACGTGGAAACAGCAAAGACAGGTCAAACTAAGCGCGGAAAATATTTTCGACGAATCCGAATTTCGGGCTCAGAACTTCCGGTTTGATTTTAAAGTTCGCCCCTACCGCAGTTTCTCAGGCTGGTGCTTCGCCGTGCATTCGCTGAAAGGTGTCCACTCTTTGAACCGTGCTGCAGTTCTGTCAATGTCGTTTTCTTGACCGCCTAATCTGTCGGCAATCGTGGGATAGAACTTGCATTCAAACTGTAAACAAGAAAGAACATAACTTTCGGATCGTGGACGTCAGCAAGTCAACCTGTTTGTACCTGTTCGATTAAGTCATATTTCCCAAGGAAATCTTCGTCCTGAACCTCGATACGTGCATTGATATTCTATAGAAAACGGACCAGATAATTTCTGTGGTCAGGTTGAGTCGACGATAGCCGGTATGAGAAACAAATGTGCCAGCTTACACCGAGACCTCCGCCGCAGATGTCCTTGACAGTTGTCGAATTGATTCCGTAAGAGTTGCTGTTGCGCATCCATGTTAGCATATTCATGTCCGTAGGGTTCTTTGCTGGCCACGGTGATAGAGGTTTCTCCCTGTAAGAAGATGAACTTGCCAATAAGACATTCTGACCTGTTGAAAGAGGCGTGACAGACAAGCGTGCTTTTCGGTCGGGCTTACACATCGATGTAGGCATAAATAACGGGATCACACTGGGTAACTTCGTCACAGAACTGCCCATTTGCCTGGTAGCCTTGCGAATTCTCTAGCTCGCCCAATTCCACTTCGATGCGGTAAAAGCCTATTACGCTTGTCCGAAGCGGCGCTCCTACAGCTGAAGCGACCTGAAAATTGTACAAGGCAACAGATAAACTGACCGTAATATGCGGCACATGGCAAAATCTTCAGCAAAGCGACTGACCCAGCTATTAATAATTTAGGAGAATTTACATACAGTGAAAGTCTTTGACGGTGGAAAAATGCTCAATGTACCGCTCAACTTACCATAACGGCAAAAGTAATGGAACAGAAAAATCGGATCATGGTGGAGGTATTGTAAATCCGGACCGAGTTTCTGGAATTAATTAGCGGATGGTGCTTTCAACATGTGCAAGTTTAAAGACAATATCCACAATGGAGAGTTGTCAGCTTTCTAAAAACCCAGGTGAATAAACGAAGCCATCGAGTGTTTAAGTTTTGCTAGATAGTCTCGTCGTCTCGATGGAGATCCCTATCGACGACCTTAATCCCTTTCGGATTGCACGATAACGTGGAAACCTTAAATGAATCAACGTGTCCGTCGAGAACAGACGCTGGTTTTAGTGCAAACACGGAAGTTGCACCCACTGTACGTCATGAGCCACTTGGAAAATACTCTGGCTCTCAGCATTTTATTGGGAGCAATGCAGAAGGCGATTTTTTCTCTTGCAACACTTTGTTATTCTCCGAAACAATCAAACCACCGAGTTCATCCTTGAGATTCTTCAAATCATTCATCAAGTCTAAAAACCGCCTCTCCATTTCTTCAACCGAGATAAACTCTCCATTCTCAAAGCCGTCTTGTATTCTCTTCCGATCTCCCTGCAGTTCCTGGTGAATTTTATCGAGCGACACCTGTCGGTCTTCCAGCCACGCTTTCCATTGTTCAAAGCTTTCTCCGTGCCAGTGTTGCTTATCGAGGTTCTCAAAATGGCTGCAACGGGGCAACGGCCCCAACAGCAGATTCAATTGCTCTTCCGACACAAACGGCACTACTGCGTTGCTCGAGTCCCCAGAAGTGTAATAAGTGACCGCAAGAAGGTCTTTCTCAGCCATTCTTAACGCTTCATGGATATTCTCCTGACTTTCAACAGGTTCGACCGGTTCAGCATGTTCGAGTATCCTTCCCAACATCATATTCTCAGCCGACTCGATTTCACTCAACCGAGTGTTGATTTCTTCGAACCTTCTTCTGGCTTCCTCACAGGCTTGTCGTTCGGACTTTTGAAAACCGAAGTGTAGCTGGTCGACGTTCGTGCTGTTGAAACTACTACTCGGCGGACCTTTCCGGGTAGGATCGTTTGAGTCTCTTTGTGCTCTCCTCACTGCGCTCAGTTGCTCGTCCAAATCTTGTAAGGCTTTGTACTCTTCGCCGAATAACGTAAATGGGTTTGCAGTATACGCAGGTCGCACTGCATTGTTCAGTACCTCTTCATCCTCAAAAGTGGTTGCTTGAAGAGCCTCATTAAGAAGCTCTTCTAGACGATTCCTTTCTTCGAGTGTGTGGAAATGTCCACCGCACAGAATATTCCGCTTCACATGGTCGACTTGCGGCGGCTGAGAATCGAACCGGAAAGATGGCGAATAATATTTTGAGCTTTTGGAAGGCTTCACATTTTTCTGAAACTTTTCAAGCGATGGTTTTTCTGGATCTGCATTTTCTTCATCTTTATAATCGTCGGAAGGCATAAGCGCCCATCTCTTCTCTAGGTCTTCCAGTTCGTCCACATTGATTCGCTTCGGAATCGACATTGTGCTTTCAGACAAAGAGTCGGTAAAGGGAGTTGTAATGGTCGAATCGGTCTGTGAACTGATCTCCTCCTCAGACACAGTCGACTGGACAATATCGGGAAGTACACTTTGTAATTCGGTAGCCGACATGAACTTCCTGGTATTCTCTTGTTCGTGCTGACCGCCATGTCTGGCGCCGCTTTCAACTTGCAGCTCAGACAAGGTCTGATGGATAGTCTTGAGATGGCGACGACGCTTGCGCCGTAGGCTGTCCTCCACTGAAAAGCGCTCTCGAAGGAGAAAGTCCAACTTGCGCATATCATTGTAGGCTTTGTCTAGGAATTGTGGGTCACCCGTATCATAACCAACCACGGCTTTAGACTCATCATCATCAGAGTCTAAAAGCCTTTGTGTAACTTCGTCCAGCACAGACAGCTGAAGACCAGAGATGTCTTCCTCGTAAACTTTGTCGCCATTATTGTAATTCCAAATTTTATCACCCATGTTCGACAACGGAAAGTGTTCAGTTAACCAAACAGTCACAAGAGCCATGAACACAGTGTAGAACAATTTCTGCTCTTCACCAGAGCATCGTTGCTGAGTAATTCATTTGTACGATTAAGGGAAAGGGCGTGGCCATGCTACTTATTTCTAGACAAGCGAGATAAATTGAAACATGGTACCAGAATGAACTAGATTGATTTTTCTAGTTCTGCAGTGATGATTGGTGACGGCACGACGCAAGCGGCGCTCAGGACGAAGGAGGCTCGATAGCCGACAGTCAACTGAACCTGTCCGCCTTGCAGGAGTCCCGTGCAGGTCAGTGGATTCCAGCTCAAGTCGGTCTCTAGATCTGGGTCGGTCACGAAACTTGCCAGATCAATGGAAGGCAGAGGACCACAGTTAAACTGTTCCACAATGTCATCAGGCGTGAAGGTGTCCTGATCTAATGCTTCAACACGTAGCGTGGCTACCTGGAAAGCGAACCATAAGAAACAGATGTCGTAAAAAACAACGTAGACATCAAAAAACGAGGCAGTCGTACATTAGCGTACCGGTGTGACGGTGACATTGCAGAAGTCCCTCCTGATAATTCTTTCCACCTGAAAGGAATTGGTGTCCGTGACGGAGAAGATCCGGTTGAAGGTTACGAAGGTAGCGCTGCCCGGCCATCGTGCGGTGGGAGTCGTCCTGTTAAAAGTTCTTGCGTGACCACAGCTTTAAACTTGGAATGAAGGGAAACGTATTCTAAAGCCAGCCATTTTGCTAGCTAGTGATCGAACTTACGTATCAAGGAAAGTTGACAGATAAATATCGCAGGAAGTGGCAATGTCGCAGTCCTCGCCTCGTGCAGTCAGGCCTTTATCGTTGATGAACTGCTGTATCTGCACCTCCAGACGAACGGCACGATCCGTTGCGAACTTGACCGTTGTGCTTCTCGCGCTATCTGGAGGCTGGTTCGTCGCATCCGGTACGTCGACACTCTACACACAGTATCGCCTTTACAATGTTGAATCTGCACACCTTCACACGGAGCACCGCAATACATGTACGACGACGGATTCTTGGGCAGTGAGAATTATGGGCGAGGCGGAATTGATGGCAATTACACATTTCAAATGCCAGCCAGAAATATAAAAAGAAAATATAACACAGTGAAATTTGACCGTAGAGACTCGTCACGGACAATGCCCACCAGCCGATCAACTGTTCGGCTTTTGCCGACGTGCGAACAGCAACGCTATCCTCCAGTGCCGGTTTTTTACTTGTATGTATAGAAGGCCCGCCTAAGCAAGAAAGGCCGTTTAGCCGTTTTCGGTTGCGGTTAGAATGGCTAAACATTTTCAGCCGACTTAATATCAACAAATCAATCGAACATACAATAAATTTCAGCCACGGCTAAGTACGGCTAGAACGGTTTATTCTAACTTCGCCGAGCCTTCTAGTTGTACACCCAGGAAAAGGAAGTTTGGGCCACTAAAAAGTTTGGGCTATACGGAAGAACGGCAAACTGAAAATTCAACCGTAGAAAACTGCCGAAAAAAGCATGGCTGTGAGTTACACATGTAAGTACGTACTTACTTCCGTTCCGCTGTTTACTGGCCCAAACTTCCTTTTCTTGAGTGTATGTACGAAGCAAAAATCACTTGCCCTTGCCGCCGTGGCAAAAAGGTGTGGCCCATAATTTTTACTGTCCGATAATTTATCATCGTATGTGTACTGTACATGCACGACTTACCATAGACAAGATTTTTGGAGCTCCCTCTTTGGCATTCGCTCTCGTGGAACCGCACAGAAATACTAGGCAGACAAAGCCGACTGTGTTTTCACACAGCACAAACATCTTCCTCGTCGCTGTCGGGAAACTGCCCGAATCCGAAAATTGGAAAAAGCGTTAAACTCAAATTCAGTTTGTCACTCGAACGATATACATACAGGAACAGTCGAGGTTGGAACAAACGGTCTAAGGGCTTCTGAGAAAGGCTGTATTTAAACGGGCCCGTCATCCGAAATTGCCGTGTGAGAACCAAGAGCGGACTAATCCCTGGTCAAGACGCTGAGTTTCAGATGCTACGTATACAGCAGACAGACAGGGTATCCCACGTACGTACAATATGCATACTCTGATCCATACATTACTGAACAGAATAACAGTAGGCCTCATTGGGAAATGCATATACCATTTTATGATTCGTCTAATACGACCTGCTACTGTCCCGTCTCCACCTCTATGCCCGAACAAGATCCCGGCCGGGTGGTAAAAAGGAGACCAACCTTGAACAGCGTCTTGCTGGTGAGCTATCGGGGTCAACAAGCTAAACAGGTCAACATAGGTGCTCAAAACCCTATTCGAGACAAATTCCTGCTGCGGGCACTCTTGAACCAAAGCAATAGACAAAATTTGGCTCGGGATCAAGTATGCCATGATCAGATACATATTCCGGTTGATGCTTTCCTAGTCTGCGTTGTGAAGAACGCAGACGGAACAGCGACTGCCAACACTCTGCGGCCATAACTCTTGAGACGGTAGGCACCACTCGCACCGAATGTTTCACTCGTTCTAATCGACCCGCGGGGGTTGAACTAGCCGTTCCGTTTGAAGCATTCACCAAGCTTTTCTGACTGAAAGAATTAAGAACGCGGTAACAGATTGCGAGATACGTGATTGCAAAGATGGAAAAAAGTAACGGTATACGTCATGTACTGCGCGATAACTCGCCACACAGCGATATTGTCAGGGGCCCACTGAACATCGAGCGCCATCTCCAGAATCGGACTCCCGCAAGAAATTTCGAATGATAATGGGTAGGTCTACCAGCGCTACAAACAATCACATCAAGGCGCAGCACGGTACCAGTTGCTATTTTTGGTATCATGTACTTTGATTTTACGCCCACGTTGGGTACTCTGAGACGACCGTTCACCACGAAATTCCGACATGCCGAGTTTACCTTCAAGGTATCTGTCACGTGAATCACAATTGGGGTTTCTCGGTGGAAAGAGCAGCATCTACCTTATCGGTGCTTTCTCTAATTATCAAAGTTTGGCTCTGACATCATGGTTCGCGCTGATGAGCAAGCCGTCAGCTGATCGAGAACGCAATGTGGTGAAGCTGGCGTAAAGCCGACCCGACCCAAAGGCTCGCCTGTGACGTCAGTGCCAAACTTCGAATAATTCTCAATTACCAAAATTTCTACGGCAAAACTTTACGTATAAAAACGCGCCTGTCGTTCGTGAATCCCGAAGGAGACTCTCCGCAAATTTGAAAGTTTCCAGAATTGCCTTCAGTATTACTCTGGCTGGCCGTAAGCATTGGGAAGCGTAATCGGTGCCTGGGCAATGAAGTGCCTTCACTCTGGATAATCAGACCAGAGGTTTTCCTGACCCATAGACCATGGCACATGAGCTACAGTGAGCAGGTTACGGTCCTACGCGCTCAGCTGATTAGCTCACGATCAGCTGATCGGTGAACCAAGGTAGTAATGTGGTAGTTCCACTCAACAACTGCTCACCATACAGTCGGATAGGATGACGTGGCGATCACTCAGAATTCAAATTTGACGAAACGCCACCTGCCCACTGTAGCTCATGTGCCATGCCCAACAGGACAGGAAAACCTCTGAATCAGACAATCAAAATGCACTTCGGCCAGCACCTTTTTACCTTGGTGAGCTAATTATTACCAAAAAAATCACCACGGCCAGCCTCAGTCGTTTGTTCTATTGTTTCATTGAAGGGCCACGCCTTCTGCAACCTCTCAAAGGTTCCAACGACTCTTTTAGTAAACCCTGATTCTCAAAATTGATTAGTTCTCGTTTGTTTGATTTCTCTGTGTCAAGTGCAGCCTCTCTATAATGAGACAGTAGTTGGCTAGCACATACTTCTTTGTGACCCTATTACCGTAAAGATTCGCTGCATCCGCACAGTACGTATACGTACGTGACGTTGCACCCCGTAGGGGACTGCGCAATCCGTGAAACCGGACCGGGGCTGTACTTCACTTGTACGATGACGTACTGCGCGGATGCAGCGAATATTCACAGAACATCTTTCTTGGCCACTCCGACTTAAGTTCCCGTACACGCACGGCGGGTAAATATGGGACAGTGAAAATTGTGGGACACGCATTTCGCTACGGCGAAACGGGCAGGTGATTCTTACTACAAGTAAAAACCAGCACTGATGGCTGCTTTGCTGCACATACGTGCTGAATAGCAGAAAGCGCGTCTTTCAAGACTTTTTCGATGTACCGTCGAGGTCGCTTGGTCTTGAAGGGTTGGTACATTATGGGGAAACGCTTACAGAAATGATATGGATTCGAGAGCATCTCTGGAAGAAAGTAAATGAACAATCCGCAGCCTCGGCTGATGGACACTGTCCATGACAATTCTCTACGGTTACATTTCACTGCGTTACGTCATGCGCTCGATTTTCATTTCTGGCTGGCATTCAGAATCAAAATTCGCCGTCCTTTCCGCCTGTACCATAATTTTTAGTGTCCCATAATTACCCGCCGTGCGTATACCCTGCGTTAGCAAGAAGGTAGCAAAAAGGCATGGAAGCGAGGAAACTGACTTTTGATGATGAGCAATAACCCCCTCGAGAAAGCTAATAGTGTAAACACAGTACAGACTGCCACGAGACTGGCAGAGCGTATGAAATCCGTATGAATACCGCAGTATTCATGCGGTATTCATGTGGTATTCATACGGTATTCATACGCTCTGCCAGTCTCGTGGCAGTCTGTACTGTGTTCGTTTCCAGAACTGGGCAGTATCGGATTAATCTTTGATTAGCCGCACCGGCGATGAATGTCGAGATTATGCACGGTTCGTGGTACTACAGTACGATGGCTTTCATGGCAGGCTTTGTCCTGCTATTGCTTATCGTTTGCGTGTGACTCTGTATCGCTTGCCTGGTACTTCTGCATAAACGCCAATAAAATACCACGAAGACGAACTGAAAATCAAGCCTTCTGTTGATAACTATTTCCATTTTGCATATACAGTGCACAAAATGCTTCCCTGGTAGTGTAAATTTTTGGTTCACTGTTGTTCTCCACGAGCTTGTATCTGTACTAGTAGGGATGCATTTTCGCGCACTTTACACTCTAAATCCCAAACGACATACCGGGTTGACTGAGTACTACGATGTCGAGAGTAGTCTCAGAACATCTGTTCAAACGGGGAACTGAATGGAGAACTTGGTGAAAATGTTCACCGCTATGAACCATGGGAAAGCTGAAAGCATGCACCAAATAACCAATGCTGGCAACGATACGTGCAGGCAACGATACGGTATACCGATATCGTATCGAAATATATCGAATCCTTGCGATAAAATATGCCACAGATATCGTATCGAAAATATCGATATGAAGCTCATATCAAATGACGCAATAAAACATTTACCGACATCATGTCGCGCCATGTCGATATATTTTCGATATATCGGTATTTTGCTGAATGGCAAACTCACCAATGATATTACGCTTACGGAAGACCATGGTTGATTCAAAGACTTGATTTCAGCCATGGTGTACCGAGCACAGTCCGCCCATTTGGTCTTACTAATTGTGTCCATGTTTCCAAGTGTTTGCAGTCTTAGTATAGCCACGTCTTTGCTGCATCCGACGCTTCCGATCTTAGTAATGCTTTATGTGGAAATCGGCTTCTTGAGTTTTTGGGCTTGAACCAGTGGAGTTCCGAAAAACTAAATTTCCAGTAATATCGATATATCGATATATCGCTGCGATATGGTACGATATATCGAAAATACGGTACTGTAAAGATTCGCTGGGTCCGTGCGGTACGTCATCGTACAAGTGAAGTACAGCTCGGTCCGGTTTCACGGATTGCGCAGTCCCCTACGGGGTGCAACGTCACGTACGTATACGTACTGCGCGGACGCAGCGAATATTTACAGTATCGAAAAAATATCGTATCGAAAAATGGATACCGAATGAATATCGAAGACCACGATGAACTATCCGCCGATATTTTATCGAAAAATATCGTATCGAATTTTATCGTATTTTTGCCAGCACTAGATGCTATCATTGCTCGAGCGAGCATTCTTGTTCTCCTAGAGGTGACAGGTTCGCGAGCACGATCAGATGGCCCGAAGTGCTGAATTCTACGCCTGCTGAGATAAGTTGCGAAGATTCTGAGCATGGTCAATCCACTAAGCAATATGGGTATCACTGTTACACATAGAGACTCGATTGTATCAAAGCCTTATTTGATGATGGGCTGACACAATCCATCCTGAGTTTCCCGAAGTTTGGTTCCGATACCGAACCCGATTAATGCGGTGATGGTTGCCCCCAGTGCCCATGTCGCACAGTAAAGCAACCCGCTTATTGATGCAATGTGTTTGTAGCGATAAGGATAGCATACGGCAAACATTAGATTGGCAGCCAGTCCCATGCAAAAATGTGCCCTTTGGCTTCCACAGCAACCTCACATTACCGACGTTTGCCGCTTCCAGGGTGTAATTCAGGCAGGAATCAGAATATCCCACATTTATAGACTTTTAAATACGCACTGAAAGCTAAAGGTGGATCGCAGCGTAAGGATGAGGTGGTTTAATGTGGGACGATCCCATATTGGTGCCGTTATGCAGTCTACGACGGTCCGGCGATGAGACAACATCAAAAAACTTTTGAGTAAGGTACCCATAGCTAACGCGAAAACCTATCTGGTAGAGCTTTTGTTGCATACCCCGATCACTTTCGAACCTGTTTCTTGAACGCACATCACTCGTGTTCATATTAATAACGTTAGATTACTGATTTCCTGGGTAAAGGCCTTCCAGTTGCAGAGGTGGAGCGGCTCTGGTCTACATGGTCCAACCGTTTAGGATTCGGGATATAACTACAGCAATACCGTTGGCTTGATCGCACTGTTTCCATTGCCGACGTGCTATTGTCTGCCTATTGTTATAAACCGCCGAAAAATGACTGCGCACTATTAAAACCGAGGATCAATCAGATCAAACCGAGGATCAAAAAATTCCGACAAGGGGGGAATTCACTAGAAGGACACCTGAGAATCTCACTCAAGAATAACGTGAAAACGAGCGACAAGATCCAACTTGAGCTTAAGTTGAACAACAAGAGAAGTTGGGTACTTCAAATCAATTCAAAACAAATTAAGAATTTCAAAACAAGATAAAGGTTCAAATGGCTCAGAGAGAGCTATAAGAACAATTGAAACGCTTGAAAAAACAGTCGACTGAAACTGCCGGCTCTTTACAGAAACTACGCTTTATTATCATCGTCGCTGCTGTCATCGAGAGACAGAATGCGTTTGCAGGTCTTCGGGAGTTTGACGAAGCGACCGTCGGCGTTCAGCTTCAAGATTTTGTTGACCCTTGCCATCTGTCCCTTGTCACCAGCCTTGGCCACGAACTTTGACTTTCGTTTCCGTTTACGTGAACCTTCTTCTTGTTCACCAATGTTCGATTCGGCATCGCTGGATTCCAGGAAGGATGAATTGGGTCAGGTACTGGATCAGCATTGTGCGTTCGTTTGTAGTATTGATGAGCTTGTACTGGTCTCTTGTTTCATCAGCCCAGTCATGTATCCATTCATGGCATTCAGGAACAGGGTCTTGTCAAGCTCGCACGACGCCATCTTGAATTCGTTCTCGAGAAAAACTGGAAATAGAATGGTAAATCTCGTCGGACGGTTCGAACCAGTGGCAGAATCTTGCTAGCTTGCTGCTGGTATACGAGGTGGTAGTCGTGAAGAGTTCGCTTGTTGCGCGCAGCGGGAACTTTCATCGCTGTCGCCGCTTCAGACGACAGCGATGAACGTTTCTGCTCCGCACAGCAACCGAACTTTTCAAATGGCTTAGGACTGTGGGTCCAATGTGGGAGCCTGTGGTCAGACCATGCCATGTTATTCAATGTGGGATACATGACGTCATGTACAACAGGTGGCAGCACTGTATACTGGGTCCACCGTTGTTGTTAATGAGATTAGGCAAAAAGGTTACAATGTGGGATTCGTGACGTAGCGAATGGGCATGGTCAATTAGGCATGGGACTAACAGGGTTTCAATGGGGAACCTGGTGAGGCTGGGAGTACTTTGGAAATCAATATGGGAACTCTGACGTCATCAAATCGGGTCACCGAAAGCAATGTGGGATTTACAGCGCAACAATAAGAGTTGAAATCAATATGGGATAATACTGGAAAGGACATGCGGCAGAAAATTCAATATGGGGTGTCAAAGTGACCAATGTGGTCGCAAGGTGGCGGGAAATCAATGTGGGATCGCTGGACGGCATGCCGCGTCCTACATTGACGTCCACGCTACTGCCACTGTATCCAGGTCCGACTTTTCCATTGGGTGAAAGGTCAGCCCAGTTCGCGGTCATCCCGAAGAAGGTGCTCAAGAGAGTGCAACGACAGGCATTAGCGTTATGGGTTGATAGGTGAACCAAAATTCCGGTCTGGCCTTCTGCGAAAAGCAAAAAGCACACATGGCAAAGTTTAGTATCAAGAGACGTACTCCGCTGCTTGATCTGTCGTCCCTGTATACGGCTAACATGAGACAATAATTCCCGAAGATTCCAAGAGATGCGTTCACAGCACGGCCCGTGAAGGCCCAGGTCGAGCTGATATCCAGTTCGATCCGTCTCGTCGCATTGCGCAGAGTAAAGTTAGCAAAGTCGGAGCGATTGTCCATCTTCTCACTAATGGCAAAAAATTTCCGTAGGCTTTGGTTCTGAATCGTAGCGGTTATCAGCAAATACTTTAACAACGTGACAATGCTGTCCAATACAACGCGCCAGTTACGAGCGACAATGCTGATCTGAAACGTCATCTGGCGAGGTCAAAAAACGACGACCGTACTGCAACCCATCAAGCTTAAGTACAGTGTGTGTAATTGTAGGAGAGGGAAAGGATCAGATGACGCGCGAGCTTCAAGATCCGCACGAGAGTGAAATGAGTCTTTTTCGTGATCGAATGTCCTGGCTGATTACTCTCCAGGACCCAATCATAATTCTGTTCAAGGTTCCCGTATTAATTTCTTGACTGACGATGTTGCACCTATCTAGCATTCACTGTCGGACACGCGGACGTCTTTTGCTTCTATTGTTTCATTCTGATGAAGGACATTCCCCACGCTCAGAGAAACGATCCGTGTTTTGACCTTAATCACACCACAGCTTACGGATGCTTACAGATCACACCACAGATGCCTATCAGTATGTTCTCAAACCTGGCCACAGGACCGATGAAGTTTTTTCCGGGTTTTCTGTGCTTGCTGGCCAATTAAAAAAGAAATCAAACGTGAAAGACGTGGCATGTTCCAAAAAACTGTGAATCACAGCGCCGCAAGAAGAAAGAATTACACATGTACAGTATATACTTTCCGTTTTACGTATCTAAAACGTTACGCAACTCAGTAAGCTGAGGGAGCTCAAGACCTTGGTAGGAACGCAGTTTCGCTGAAGGAGCCTGTACACGAACCAAAGGCAGGTATTCTGCTGGGCAGCAATGTTAAGGATATGTCCACCCATCAGTAGGGTGACGGTCAGGAACATGGCCTTTTGCATGCGCTCCGCGGTTATAGAGAACGTGGATGGCGCGGCAACCGGCGGTGCTACCGCTGTATCTGCGGGTCTCGCGCGAGACTGACCTACCGCAGCTCAATGAACCACCCTGCCCAATGGAGCGGCTCCGGCTGATGGCAACACATTCCGTCTGCGAGTGGGTCAAGAAGAGACGGTGTAATAGCAAATACCAAAACACGGGACGACGCAGACGAGAAAGGATTTGGGTTATGTCCTGCGAAAGAATCGCCAACCAACGAAACGATTAAGGGTTCCCACGCATCAAACACCGTCTTTGGGATTGAACTCCGGTGCGAAATTACCAGTGGTCCACCTTGGATATGAAACTTTCGAGCGATATTTCAGCTGATTACCACGTGTTTCACTTTGGCGTTGAACTGGCCACTGGCACTCCTCGTTTGCCGGCACCGAACCTTGCACACTCCGCTCAACTAGTGCGTCCTCAACCAAACCTACGCCAACCTGTGCAACATCTTGGTTCTGTCCTATTTCCAAGTATTCAATCAACGCAACCGGACAAACTACTCGTCCAGCTTACGATGCTGTGTCGTTCGATATCTGATCTGCATCTGCTGAGTTTGGATCAACACTGCCGTTGCAGGCTCGAGGCAGGCAACATAATTATAGCTGTAATGCTTCCCAGGTCGTAGCAAACTTACAAGCACCTATATCTGGTAGCTCGATGTGCGTTCGTTTGTTGTGCTTCACTTCTATACCTGCACATGGTTCTACTGCCTGGCGACGCAAGGGCGACGCAAACGATGCGGTGATTAGAGTCACTCACTTGCACTGGCTACAGCTTCTTAATGAACTCCGGTCTTACCAATGGTGCTTCTTGGTGCGCTTGACTCTTCGTATGGTAAAGATCCCGACAGGTGATCCGTTGATTCAGAACAGCAAGGACAGAGAAGTGGTCGTCCAAACACAAAGTTATCAACAGCCCTCGAGAACCACAAAGTTCTTTTCCGAAATGCAAACGGTAGGATGGCTGGCAAAGGTCCGAAACACAGCTGCGGCAAATACTTGCGTTTTCTGGTGATGGAGAGAATGTCAGAACAGAGCCAGCTACGACCTGCCCACCATTCAAAACTCAACGGGAGGTCGTACCATTAAAACGCAATGTATAAACGTAACTCCGTAACATGAGGAACCAAGTTGAATCGCGCGCAACTTCCGTTCAGGACTGCACGGGATGAAAAACCTGTCGGGCGAGGGATGTAAAACCTATCGATGGCTGGATAATCCGCCCGAACAAATTCTAGTTCAGATTTTCTTCCACCGCGCCAGCGAGGACGTTTTACGCTGGATACGGCGTTGGAGTTTGAACATGGAACTCCGGTGGCATAATTCAGTTTAAAGATGGACGCAGAGATACAATCCCAGTCCATAGGCCTAGTGCCAAAAATGTCGTCGGCTGCTGCCATCTACAATTGCCACGACATCTGGGCAAGGCTTTTTGACGTTGAGTTTCTGGGCTTGCTGACGGTTGCCGTTCCGTTGTTACCCGCACAAGTGCACTTGACTCATTCATATTCGGCGTTGGCTCGACGACGAATTCGGGATTCATGTTTCTACGGCTTTTAATATCGGGTTATGCGACCCATTGCTGATCATGCTGACGGTCAAGAATTTACGTCAAACGCTTTTCAAGGCCAGCGCGCAGGTGAATCTGTAGGACATACGTCTGTCTATACAATGCGGCGAAGCAAACTTGTCCTTTCTGATTTTTCAAACGTGTCCGTAAAATCATTGTCAACTTTTCTTGACTCTCTTTATGAACTAAAACAAAAGCCCATCTTCCAAGGTACGAGGTGAAGTGCCAAACTTTACTAGCGGCTAAAACATTACTACTTTGGGTTTCAAGGTGGCGTTGCGGTGCTGGAAAATCTAACAAGAAGCAGCCAGAGCAAGCCTTGCTGTGAGAGAAAAGTTAGTAAAGTTTCCGCGGAGATTTTCGTTTGGCCGAACTGTAATAGAAATCACTGTAGTTTTACTGTCACAAAGGTGGCACTGGACAAGGATTTCTGCTTTAACCGCCTAGAACCTCGGTGAGGTAGCATTTGAACGACCTGATCTGGACAAAGAGTCGTTTTTAAAAAACAAAATTCGATGCAATTATCTGCTACCGGCTTCACTGTTTCTTTGCTCTGGGCTTCCTCGGCTTGGGAGGTGCTTTCAATGCGGAATTCGCACTTTCGACGGCTTTCTTTGCGGTTCTGGCAAGCCGGGCTCGACCTGGAGCCTTGCTGGTGGATGGAACGGACGAATCTACTGGAACTTCGCTGGTCTTTGGCGTCTTCGGGGCTGCTTTCCGTGTGCGTGGGTTCTTCTTGGCGCTTACAGGGACATCATCGGGACGAGCAACAGCATCTTTCTTGTTCTGTTTCTTGGTCTTGGCTTTTTGTTCTTTGGCCTTGCGGATTGCGTCCAATTTGACACTGATGAATTCTGATCGAGTTAAAGCTAGCCCGTGCTTGGGATCAAGACGAGAATCTTTTAGCTGTCTTTTTTTCTTTGGTGCCGCTTTCAGCAGATGAGCGTGGAAGTCAGCAGCGATAACTTGAGCAGCTGATGCGCGCTGGACAATCTGTTTGATCTGGATTAGACATGTTCTAGTCTTGTCCTCGTCTAAGCTCAGGCTTTCTTGAAGAATTTTGGAAATCTCATCGTAATGGTACTCACGCGCGATCACTTCTTGATCCTCATCCTCATCTTCGTCCACCGGTAGATTTGGATCAACGGTTGCTCTTAGTACGTCAGAGCTGAAGGGAGTCCTGTCAGCTCAAAGCCATGTTTCAAAGGACCGCCTAGGTTGAACGAATATGTCGAAGCATTCGGAGCCCATAATTTGACAATATGCGACGGAAAGTTTTGACGAGTCACCTAAAATGAGCGGTTCAGAAAGACGAGAACTAGACAGGGGTTGATCAAGTCAGAAGCAAAAATTAAGTTCTTACGTCGATATCAGTGTTCATCCTTGAATCCTTTCCATACAAGCGGCGAGAAGTGCAAGGCAGTTCAGATGTGAACAATGGCCATCGTAGAATAAGATTATTTTTTTCGAAAATTTTTCAAGAATCAAATTTGTCTAGCCGAGCCGTACCTTTTCACAGGTTAGAGATGGAAGCCATTCTTTCTCAAGGTAATCCGTCAGCACAAAGGTGTCCATCACACCAGAAGCATTGGTACTTAGGAAACACTGGTCATCAGTCTCGTCAAAGTGACTTTCGATGTGAAGTTTCCCGCTATACAGTATCAACGGCCGCAGCATCTTTCCGCTGGCGTTTCCCATAGCTAAAAGTGTCATATTGTCGCGATCACTTGCCGAACCTTTGACGTACCCAGTAATATTGGGCGTTCCTTTCTGGGCATATCCTTTATCGTACATTTCAGCAAGCTTGAATCCGCTCTCATCGAGATTCCAAACTCCATTTGGATTACTCAAATATCCATCATCAGCGTATTCCTGCAGCAACTTGATCCATCCTTCACATCGATCTCTGGTCCATTCTCTTGACTTCTTCATGCTTACAGCACAAAGCGTTCGCAACGCCACCTCCTTGTGCCTGCCCAAAAGATCTCGGTGCCACCGAGAACCGAACTTTCCTTCGTCAATGCCTATAAATAATACCATTCCACACATGAACAGAAACAGCTTCGCTAGCCCACCAGGTAGTTCATTTGACATGGGAATACCCGATCGGCGGAAGAGGAAGAGCTTTGATTACGGCACCTGTTTACGAAGAAGATTTACCTTTGTGAAGTGCAATTGCTCGGACGATTTCCATCAGTTTCCTCTTGTTGAGCGGTGCTCCAACCTTTGCGCAGCACAGTAAGATGTCACAGATCTCTTTCTCCTCCTCATCCGTAAAAGTTCAAGGTCTGCCAACCTTCTTCGTATGAACTCCGTTGATCTTATTGCTCAGCGTCTTCTGAGGGATACCGAAGTGTTTTGAGGCTCGGTTCGTAGTCATCGCTCCGCTCTCGATTGCTGCCAACGCATCCAGCAGACCAGTATGATTTCCGTTGTACTTCCTCACAGGCTTCTCCATGTTCGCACAGCAGTATTACAGCGATAATATTATTGCAGTCAAAGAAGAACAGAAAGGACTAGCGAGGACAGCAAATTTCAGCAATGCTGAATGATTTACAAAATGAAATTCACAAAACTTTCAAGTGGGAAACATTTAATATCAATTAATCAAGGACTTGTCCTTGGGATAATCTGGTGCTGCGGAAACATCACTAACTTTTCAAGCGACGAGGCAGGCTGCTGCCTTACTCAGCACGTAGATGGTGAAGTCAGCTGACCGACCGGAAACGTGTGGCGCCGCTCTTCAGGGAGTGTTTTCCCTAATATCGAGGAAGAGTCTGGACAGTTTAAATTCCTGTGTCTGTATCCCTACTCGTTTTTCAGTTCGCCTCACCAAAAGCCAAGACAAGAGCCTGCTGATTTTTTTATAAAAAGGAGCAAGCAAATCTATCCAATACGCGTTGAGAAATCTTTCTCTACAGGTGCTTAGTAATGTTTTAGCCGCTAGTAAAGTTTTGCACTTCACCTCGTACAAAAATTCTTCGAAAGCATCCTGGTTACTGTAAATATTCGATGCTATCTCGCAACACGTCATCGTACACGTGAACCAAAGCCCCGGTCCGAATTCACTGCCTACACAACCCCCCGCGGAGTAAGAATGGGCATTCCGCCGAACTTTCTCCCTGGAACGGAATTCGGAACGGAATTCCTAATTTTCCTATTTCAATATTTTCCGTTTCCTAAGAAGGCTAAACCAAACATCAGAATTCCAGTACAGTCTAGAAGGCACAAACCACGCGGAAGCTCCGCTTAGCCCCAGCTGACAAGCTCAGCAAGCTTGTTTCCATGTGGCGCACGCTTTCTGCCAGTTTTACTAGGGACGTGCGCCGCAATACGTTCAAGTGGCGTTTGTTGGCCGAGCTCCCGCAAAGTGAGTGGAAGTATGTACTGTACCGCTTCATGAATTTGGCGTCACAGTGAGCATATGCTGTAAAAATTGTGACAAGTTCGCTTCGCCGCACTTGTGACTGTGTAGGACACTGCGCGCAACCACCGAAGGTGCAGCTCATAACGAAATCTGGTCCAAATCTCGATGTGCGATCGCCCGTGATTAATACGCTTACGTAATTTAGTTATTTTCTGGAACCTGATAATTAAATTTCGTTTCCATCAAATCTGATCGATTGGTGTTCAGTTTCTTTCAGATCCAGTCTGCCGGGCAATTAAATGATTATTGTGACGAATAACAACCACGTTTCAAGTTCCGGCGACGTAGGGCCTCGACATTCCGTTCCAGGAATTTCCAGCACGCCGTCCGTGTAGTAATATTCCCCTTCGGAGTTGCAGTCGTCGAGAGTCAACCAAGTCTCGTCCATTGTGAAGATCTTTCTGATTCTATCACCTCTCAGATACGAAAAAACATTTGGAAAGTGCTCCGTACACCACCCCTCACCACCGTAGTCTCCTAATAGCACCTGTTCGCCACCGTTTGTCTGGACGTACCACCTTTCGTTCACTACCGTTATTTAATTAGAACTCAAAATCTCTGCGCATCGCTCTTGTCCGGAGACAGCGGCTTTCGCGAGCAAAGAACTTGAGACTGTTTCAGTAGCAAAAAGATCGAGAAATTGTCACGCCGTCGGGGGAGACCTGGTACCAGAGTGGGACATCGAAGTCCGGTTACTATTACCAGAGAGTTAGCGGTGTTCCGGCAAGTTCAGAGAACAGGAAGGACTCAAGATCCTAAAGATCGTGCTGTTGACAGAAACTTCTTGCCACCTGTGATCACGATTAGAAGCGTGATCTAGCTTTCTTCTCTGAGACTAAGTAATGAATCCAACCTGGCATAAAGTGGTCCTCGAAGTCCTTGGTGGTGGCTCTTAGTTAGAAAGTGGTGTACGGTGTAAACGGTGGTGATGATTTGGAATTGAAAGGTGGTATTAGGAGACCACGGTGGTGAAAGGTGGTGTCGTGAGACTATGGTGGTAAAAGGTGGTGTGCGGAGCCTTCCCCTAAACATTTTACCGCGTTCGTACCTTTGTTCCTTCTGTGCTGCGGTTAGGTGGTTGACTTTTGTTTTCTTGCGCGCTACCAAACCTAGATCTTGACGGATGATCTGGCCTACAGTGTAGTAGGAACATCCGAGCTTACGGGCAAGCTTTCGCCGAGAATCTGGGTTCTTTTTCAGGACTGCTTTCTTGACTTTTCTGATGTTATTCCTAGTGCGCACCGTGGGAAGATTCTGCGGAGGGAGTTTTTTCTCCGGTCTGGCCCATCCGATCTGCTTCTGTCCTTCTTTTTTGATGAGCTTACCCATCGTTCTGTAATGGACAGGATTCCCGAGGCTTGAAAGTCGCGCAGAGATTTCCTTCAGCGACAACCGTTGAGTGTGTAGAACCGTCACCATGGCCCTCGTTTCGGAACTCGTTTTCGGAGGCATTTCAAAAGTAAATCTGTTAAACGACATGCCAAAGATGCGGCATTGAAAATGGATTATGACATCAGCTGAGATGATGGAGAGATGAGTACAGGGATTTGTTTATGGCGCTTTGTTTTAGGTGGTAGTCACTTGACCCATCCACACTGTACATGCCAAAATATTGTACTTATGGCCGCATGGCGAACTCAGCTTTTATCGCCTCCTTCAACGTTACTTATCAAGATTTGCCACGGTGGATATGGGACTCTCGAACATGCTTCCAGCTTATCACCCAGTGTTTCGCTCTGGTCTCCGATTCTTATTTTACAGAACGTTTCTTATTTTACATTTAGTGCCTGTCAATCCGAACTGCATTTAACATGTTCCGTACCAAGTGTTCAAGGATCTCAACCAAAGGTGCTTCCATCCTCTGCGCGATGTTGAGACTTTCGGTACCTGATGTACATTTTGATTTTACCGGGTATCAACACTGCCTTTTTGACCATTGCAGTTAAGAGTCTCTGGGCAGCTCTTGGATTTCGGCAGCATCGTAGCCGAATCATGCAATCAACTGCCAGCGTGGCAGCGATTCGCTGAAGTTACAGGTAGAAAACAGCTATGTGATGTATTGGCATGGTTTTAGAAACCCGGTCAGTGACGCATGTAAAGTAGGACAAACTGGACTGTATGTACCCAAACATCTGCAGAGGTCGCGACGAGCAGCTCGGAAAATCCGAGCTATCGAAACGGGACCGGGACGAAACGATTCGGTCAGTAACCACGAGTCTGACACGGGCGAAGTTGCAGTCCGTAATCCGAGGACGAAAGATCTGACAGGCCAGAGTTGCTTGGCGAAAACATCTGGACAAGGGTTTCTAAAGCTGAGCCTCCTCAGTCTGACGGTCGCCGTCTCTTTACTGCCCGTTCAAGTCCATTTCACCCTCCTCGCATTCGACGTTGAGTCAACGGCAAACTTCGTGGTCATTCTACGTAATTATTCAAGTCTGTGACCCGCCGATGTTCGTCCTTACTGTGAAGAACGTACATCAGGCCCTGTTCAACGGAAACTTCGATAGATTGCCTGTCGAACGACAGCCGACATCTGTGAACGTGCCGTCCGAATTCCCAGTGGTAGCGTGGAAGAATTCGATACACAAGTCCCGCCATTTTCAATCCAATTTGAAAACTTGAATCAGTTTATGTTGTCAGTTTCGGCTTATTGCTTAGAATTGCGTGGAACCCGTCTCAGTTCCTCACTGACGCACTGTCCACAGAAAGCTAACCTATCTTCGCTGTCACCATGCAGTTAATTGGTCGTGATCATTTCATCACGAGTGACCGGAGGAACGTTATGCGGTAACACGATCCTCCACGTGTAAATTTAATTCATTTCTCATTGGTGTGAAACTCATTCTTCTCTCATTTCTTCTCACGATACCCAAATGATGCCAGTTTGACCCTTGACCATTTACCTAAAACTGCAACGATCAAAGTGGGACGTTTAATTACTGTCATAGCCTGGACTTTCGTCTGAGGCAGTGATGTGATCGAAAGAAAACGTTGGCAAAGAGGCGGACATCATTAATTTCTACTCTATGTCAGAAAGCGGGCAGTGAGGACGAAAGTCTTGGCTGTCATGACCGTTCGACGGGCTTTGCCTTTCTGAATTCATTACCAAAAAGAGAACGTTCTACGAAACGTTCCACGCACCACTGTGCTTATCCTTTCCCGGGTTATAGACACTTTGAGTGTACGCAGATGTTTTCTTTCGTTCCGGATCACATCTTACTAAACTGGCCACAGTCGTATCAAGCATCCACCACGACGAGTCAGCAGTCCCCGGCTTTTGATGAGCGATCCTAAAACATTACGAGAAGCAAAGCATCATTACTGAAAGGTGACCTGAGACACTCTTTACGACTGCGACACTGGATAAGAGCGACTTTTGCAGAACCTGTCCAACGTACCTGAAACCATAACCGGAAACCAGCAGAATCGCAAGTAGTGCAGATAGGGTTATCGCGAGTAGTTGCCCTTGTGACAGATATCCTGGAAGTAATATCCGGTTAAATCGTCATACTACAGTGCTAGGAAACTATCGCGCACTCAACCAGGCGATGAGGCATCATTGCCCAGTATAATCAGATGCAATCAGCTCATGGGCACCATTTTTAAGGCTTAGTTTATTTGATTTGGGGCTTAAGAATGCAGGAGAACAGCAACTTTGTACTGTTTCTTCTTCCACGAGAAAGAATCGGCTCAACTTACTCAGAAATATGTCCGTATACGGCTTGCTGGGATGTACGGATATACTCTTGCTGGCATTACCTCTCCACCTAGTTCCCTATAGGGAACGTGATCAGCGATGTGGCATGAGCTAATCAGAATCTAATATATATTTAATATACGTAGTGACTCGGTGCACGGCCTGCCACTGCCTTTTCTCCGTGCACTGCCCGCGACACTCCCTTTTACTAGGTGCACTGCTTCTACACTGCTTTGGCTAGGTGTAAGGCCTGGAAACGACCTTCACAACATAGCGATTTCGAAGGTTGTCGGCGCAAGAAAGCAGACATTTTTTTACGGACTGGATGCGCCATGTCGAGAGTGGTAGCTAAACAGCGAGAGTTTACCGAGGAAGTGTTGGAGCAGAGAGTCGTTACGACTAAGGTTTTGTTTGGTGGTCTTCTTCGTATAAAGTATGACGAACCCGAACTAAGTCCACAGGATAATTAAGTCAATGCGACACTTGACTTCCGAGCCCTGGACAGTGTGTCGTCTTTTTCACTACGCATATTTGTATTCCGTAAACATGCCTGCTTCCGTGGTCCGACAACGTTCGAAATCACTTTGTTTTGAAAGTCGTATGCAGGCCGTGCACGCAGCCTCGACCTTTAATATAATATCGACCCTCCGGCTCGAAGGTATTAATACAGTTCAACATGCTAAGTATTGTTAGCATCTAATAAGCTAGTTCTGATACGTCGTATAGCCGAAGTGGCCGAATGGGCAATCTTGCACCTGTAATTGAATGTCGATTTGATATTTTGGAGTCGTCTAATACATCTTAATACAATATATCAAATGAGAAAGCATCTACTATTGCCTAATTTAATCTAACATATATGCCAACATTAACAGACGAGATCCAGCGATCACATGAGCAGAAAAGCGAGCCCGTGGAAATGACGTACCGACCCCTAAACGAATTGCATGTCTGAAGTAGACTCTTGAGTCGGTCTGCTGAGATATCACCCCTGCGCTCGAGCATCAAGCCGAGAAACGGCCGGACATGCTGTTCACGCGTCGTTAGGTCACTTGGGTGCGCGATAATTTGGTAAAAATAAAATTAGTAATAATAAAGCGATAGCTTATGAGGTCCAGAAGTCACCTATGGAGTCCGGCGTCAGGCATTTTTCGCCCAGATAGCCACAAGCTGGATGGTTTTCGGGTGGTCCGGTAGGTCTCCACCACCTTCCAGCTAGGCAGGGTGAGACCGTATCGAACATCTTCGTCGTCGAATGATACCTCCATGTTTCCTAGATTGTCATGAAGTAGAAAACACTCGACTGTGCTATAGTGGATGAGCATGCGTTGAGGCAGACTGCCATACTTCGAAAGAGCCTGTTGAAACGTTGATCCGAAAAAACGACACATCGCTGTTACGCATTCCTAGAAACGAACCGATGTTCATGGCAGTCTGTAGCGCGCTCCATCCGGACCACTTCGATCCCCTTCGTCATTGTACCTCTGGAATTTATGTAGACGTCGCGGGAATCCAAGGCAAATGTTCGATTGAAAAACAACCTGGAGAACCATGACCCATTGACACGCCTCGCATCCCCGAATGTGCTTCTGTTGACCACCTGGAAAACACGATAGCAAAACACTGATGGGGTAGGCCGTGGACTCGATTGAAGGAGTAACCTTCTCCCACCTCGGCGAAACTCGAAAGAACTTCGTATCCGGCGACACTTAGATCATTGAACTACCTCACAAGCAATCAGCTATAATTGTTAGGTACAACGCTTACGACAGCCTAGACGATGGCTCTTGACAAAAGGCTACCTGTTGATCGGCGGTCAGCGGATGACTGTATTTCCCTTTGGTGACATTCCACACGTCAGTCAACAGTGGTTGGATATTTGCCCAGTCAGGATTGGGATTGTTGAGTATAATCAAGGACTGAAACGCCCGCAGCGCTCTCTACGAAAATGGCAAATTCGGTACATACCACGATAAACCTCTCCTCGCATAAGTTACGATATGTGAACCATTTGAGAACGTATCTTACCTCATCTTCTTCGTTAAAATATTGCCATGTGTTGTTTCCCAAAGTCGGACACTGTGTAACATGCGGTGCGAGGAACATCTATTCATAAACTGCACAATTAACGCCGTTTATGTAGCGCAATCAGAAATACCTTACGTAATCGCCGTTGGTCATATTGAGACGATCTGCTTCTATCTAATTAGAAAGGTTGGGTAGGCTCCAATACCACTGAGCACGGAACTTGAACAAATTGACAAGTATAATTGAAAGTGATACGATCAAATTAACGCTGTACCCGTACCAGGATTTCCCTCATTACGCTAGGTCTGCTAAAGATGAGAATAACTGCAGAAAATATTGGCATGATCAACCCCGCGCTGCAATCAGAAACAAGTCCGTCTTACTTCGACAGCGGGATTTGCTTTTCTGTAGCAGATCGCTGAGTGTCCTTCGCGTATTGTTTGAGTCAAAAGACAGCGTATACAAGATGTATTTGTTTCCGGCGTTGTCACTATCCAGCATCTGTCGGAAATTCCGGCAGGCTGTCTGGTAAAATCCGGCCAGAGCTGGGTACTGGGTTAGCTGATCACACAAAAAGGTGACTGTGGTCCACGCAAACTTGTCTAATAGACGTTTGCCAGCCAGGGCCAAGCTCGGATGATCCGGTGGTCCATAGGCTATGACCGTAGGGAATCGTCTTTTGTCCGTCAGAGCCTGATCTCCGGCAATACTACAGCAGAACAACGCCGACGTACATCAATACGCCATCTCTTTTTTATAAATGACGTAAAGAAATTCGAGCTCACGTCGCAAACAGCGGAACATTCCATTCTGCAACGAAGACCGCACAGATCATCACAAACTCCATCAGTACAAGACATCTGAGTTCAGAACGCTGTACAGCTGACAAAGGTCACCAGTGCGTACATTCAAGAAACATCATCGGCGTGTGCTAAGAACGTCCTACCTCTGGCGAAATCTCCGAGAGCGATCACTTCCAAGCTACATCCAGGGGAGATAATAACGGTCAATCCGGTCAGGTTGTGCATCAAGGAATGGAGTTTTCCGGCCACGTTATACATCATGGCGGCTGCATCAGGGCATATGATCTGACCCGGTTCGTGAATCACATGCATTGTCGCATTGGACAGTGCAACTGGATACTTCTTCTGTAGCCGCTCCATCGTAACGTCGTACATAGGAATTTGGGCGTAAAACCCGTAGATAGGATTGTCACCGATCGCGATAACTACAATGTTAACATCTCCAAAAGCCGAGCACAGTTTACCCCAGTGAGCAATCAAGTGCACCATTAGTATGGTCAGACTTTCAGCAGAAAGATACATCGCAGAGACTTCAAGAAACAGTTTCTGATTTCAAAAAGTTCACAGAATCTCCAAGGTTGTGCGGGTACTGTGTCATATCGAGTATGATTCCTGTGCAGACAGCTTACGTGGGATGAAAGAGCGGTTCATGGCTTTGATGCGTGACAAAGCACACTATCAGCGGACGAGCTGAAAGCTTTTTAGCTTGATATGCACGATACTGCAGCATGCAGACCCAATCGGATTCCACTCGTGTGTAATGGAAAAGGAAATAGTGCATCTTTGCATCAGCCTAGGCTCCTACAGAGGTCATGTGAAATGTTAGGTGTGTGAGACAGTGCCAGAGGGAAGTGAGATTAAGTTGGATCTGTTATTCACAACTCAGAAATGCTCACACCGAATGGAAAATCGAAGACCACACCGAAATTACGTTTACTACGTTTAGCACAACGTACGTTCGATTTACCGGCCCGGCTAACAGCTAAAAAACAGTAAATCGGCGAAACATCAATAAAAAAGCTCTTCCATTACAGAAAAAGATCGAACAGAATGGTCGCTAAACCCAACAGGGACTGGTTAAGAATAAGTGGACATGCAAAAACCTATCTTCATGAATTTATATGCGTCGAGTCATCATTACGAGGCATGCAAGGTGTAGGTAACTTCAATTCATCGCGCTAGACAGTTTTTAGTACGAATAGACGCTCATTATCCAGGATTAAATTTGCCCTGCCGTCATATTATTAATATCCGCCCGAATAGATTTCCTCTGAGTCATTTTAATCGGTCAGAAAGCATACTGCCGGAGCGCACATGATGTGCCGCAACGTTGTTCCTTCTACGCAGTGACTAAGTACATCCGATTCGACGGTGCTGAGCCTGTGCCGCAACCAGACTGCTCTTCCAACCGATGTGGCCGACCAGATAATAGTTACACGGAAAGTTAGTTTAATCAAAGTGTGGAGAAACATAAGCTTGTTATTCCAACCATAACCGACTCGAAATGATTGAAAGTAGAATCACTCATTACGGAGCTCCTGACGGAGGTCCGTGATAGCTTCTCGTAATGACTTCTATATGACTCTACGTAAACTAAGAAAAGTGCGAAATGCACCGCGTCCGACATGGGCGATAACGCGACAAAACATTCGGTTGATTGAAATATATGGTGGTTTGAACGGAAAACCCGGAAATACAGTGCGGGAACAACCAGGAAGGAACACAAAAACTCCGAAATTTATTAATTGACGTAATTCCTGTTATATTCCCGTAGACTACTACGGCAGTCCTGTCTTATTTTATATCCGTTCTGAAAATCGACAAGAAATTACGACAGTTATGAGGTATATTCTACTTCCTCGTTCCAGCCAGTAATCAGAAATACGTGATGGGTCCGGAGATTGCTCCTCTCCCGAGATGACTTTTTCCGTGATGGTTATTTCCAGTTATGGTAATGAAATATTTTCGTAAAGAGCAAAAACGCGCCAGTTACGAGAAGTGGAATCGCTGCATAACTCCGTAAAAAGGTTTCCGTGAAGGTGGCCATGCGGTTTTTCGGGCCTCTCATTGTGTTCTGAAAGCTTTCATCCCGAGTGGTCACTGTATTAAGCCTCGGCTGGTGAACTCACTTTCCCGGCGCATACTAATATGTACCTGGCAAGATTCCAGTCTACCTTCTGCTCCTCGTTTTTCCCCTTTACCTGAAGAATCAACTTCCCTCCAAACTAAAACTAACAGCCACTGTACAGTGCATCTGCAGAACTGTCTGAAATCTTTCCGTTTTCGATGGAAATTTTGTCTTATCCAGCAAATTATTTTTCAGTCAGGCTCTGGGTTGAGCCTGTGTCTCCAAAAAAAGTCTAGCCCAAGTCCGAAAATTTCTGCATCTAGCGAATGTCCCAGATTCGAAAAAAGACTTGTCCAGTTGCCAAGAGAAAAACATAGAGGTTGGCCGTTTTAAGTTGATAGGGAGCTCACTCTACCTCATATTCCCAAGTTTCGGCCAAGGCGGTGATTGGTCCGATGGTGACTGGTCGGATTTGGCGACGCCCCGAGGTTCGACCAGTTAAATAAAGCGAACGTGACTTTCCCACCCGGTAGTCTGAGAGATGAAACGCGTGGTGATCGGGGTGGTAATGTTTAAAACGCGCGAGTAAAATCATTTCGGGTAAACACGCGGCACGAGCTAAAATCAGATCCACGTAAAAAAATCTCCGCAACAAGACGGTTGCTGAGCTAGATCCCAGATTCTTCATAGGGAACGAGATCCAGAGATCAACTCATGATTAGAAAGAGCAAACGCGACCCGGCTCATGAAAAAGCGCACCCCATCGCTAGATCAGTACGAACCAAGTCGAACTACAGTACACCCCGTCCTAGCCAACTTGCTACCAGTCGTTAAATCAACGCTGTCTCGACTCTCGACTCGATTCGAGTTGCACTTCGGATCCAATTTCTCCTGGTCTAACATTCCGTTTGCCATCTTCACGAATTCAAGCTGTTCCAGCTGAAAACTACGTCCCAAAACGATCGAGTGCGCATGCGCACCACTACTATGATATGAAACCCTATTGCACGCACATGCATACACATTTTTTCCTGATCCACTGGCGCATTTCTCTTAGCTTCAATTCTCTAAGTTGACAAACGTGTTGCAAACAGATGTATTTTACGACCAGCCAATGGTGACTACCAGGACTGGTTGACTACGGTGGGGACGATCCAGGACGAACTGGATGATCTTCCCAAGAAGACAGTGGTGGAATGGTGGAATCAGATCCGTTCCTACTGGCTCTCTAGCGACAGCAGCTCCACAAAGATTCTCAAGACAGAGGACTTTTAGTACTGTCTGGTGAACCGGAACTGCTTCACCGAAGCGGGTTAATGTAGGACAGCAATGAAGTCACCAAAGCCTCGGTAGGCCTGCCAATTACGGCGCTACAAGGTGGACTCAGCAGCCCGAAGTGTGTTTCGGGTGTCGGACCTTTTCACCCTAGATTCGAGTTTACGGACATCCTCCGGGTCAAAAATTCTCAGTTTTATTCGCAGCATAGGGTTTACTTTTATCAATGTTTTGACAATGATAGATTTTTCGTTGGATGGACATGGGACTCTTCCTGCACAAAAGAGGGCCGTTAACTCGCAAATTATCCGCTGGCGGCGCACGTCGTTCCTTCGAAATATTTACATGGCATACTTCGGGTGCGGAGCTACCAGCTGGAATAGTGTGGATTTACTGGCCAGAAATCCGTTTGAAAAAAGTCAGGATCGACGTTAAACTCGGGGGAGGTGCAAAGTGAAAATCTGCCAGCTCCTGTCGTGCTTTGGGCCCTAGTTCGAAAAGTTATTTTTCAGTTTTCCGTTGATATTTCGCGGTACGTCATTGCATCGATCGCATCGATCGCATCGATGCATGTAGCGCCAATCACTCACAATTCTGATTTGCGCTTCGTATCGATTTTTGATTTCGCTCTTATTCCAACTTCGTAAAAGTAGTGCACTGCGTATCTGAGCCTTCTCAATGTTTTTCAGTCTAAACTTTCTTCCAGATAATTAATTTTTGATTTGACCGGTTGGTTGTTGCGTGTTGTCTTACCAGATGTTGCGAACCAAAATGACATCACATGGAGATTATTCATCAGAGGCTTGAGGAAGTAAGCATGATAGGATTTTACCAGTGCAACTATTATGGATTTCTTAGAAATGTGTGTAGCGGCGAGCGTTCTTTGGGGAAGGTGGTCTTCGGGCTGGAAGTTCTTGGAGGATGAGGCTCTTAGGGGAAAGCGCAATCCGGGACTAGCTCTGATTTTTAGGGGGAAGGGTTCTTCACGTACAGGACTGTTAGATTTGTCATTTAGTAGAAATAGGACGTTAGGGGAATATGTCATTAGGGCTCCAGGTACGGCACCACAGTTTTGATCCTACTTGCGAGCTACGTAGCTACAACGGTTGCACTATGTTAATTTGGAACGACTAGCGCATTCCACGACCATCGGTTTCTCATACTGCGGGTATGAAGCTTGCAGATACGGAATCCAGCTGACCGAGGACTTCTCTAGTTCCGGGTACACGACACACATCAAAATGTACGTGGTGGGAAGCTTAAGACCGCGCTTACTTTCCCGAGTGGTCGCTAGCTATAACCTATCCGCCCATGACTGGGAGACTCTCGCAAGGTTACGTAAAATGTTTGCGACGAAGTATGAAAACCCAACAGTTTTCATGACCGATAGTAGCGGTAGTCGGCACAAAAACAACGCACACTCGGACAATACACCCATGTCAAGTACTTTGAAGGCATCCTGGCGCAGATATCCAGGTGGTCCCGGGTCCAAGTCCTCAACGACCGTGGGGAGTATCTCACTTCTGATATTGGCCAGAAGTTGCAACTGTATCAATTCTAAGGAAATTGCTCACCTTTGCCATCTCGCCCCAAAGAACTGCGGGTATAAGAGTGCCATTTTAATCTCAGGAGAAACAGCTCAAACTGTTTCCAGCTTCTATTAGGTCTTCCAGTATGAAATTGCCGTTTTCCCAACGCTTATTTCAAACAATTCTATCTCTGGTCAGAAGCAATATTCCGAGCCCCTCTTTTCTACTGAGCATAGAGTATGGTGTCGTCTTTCGTCTGAGCATAAGGAAGCTCCACTCCAGCTTCACGATAAATTGCTGGAGCTGTTTGTGTCTGTGGCATAATTCTGAAAATTTTGACGTCCTTTTTAGAAAAATTCTCTTGTCGCCACCGGCGCTTCCAAAATTATACGCTTGACGTGAAAACGCACAGCAACAAGGTTATTGGTTAACTGTGTCAGTTTTGACAACGCATGTCCTATTCGGAAAACTGCCAGGTGGGAAAAGAGAGCTCAAAATCCTCTTCTTTCTCGATTAAAATTTTTTTATTCCCCCCGGCCGGACAGGGCAGATTTTCCCAAACTTCACCCAGTGGTCGAAGACACCTTGATACACTGACAGATAGTGTCATTGCTTGAACTGATCAAGAAATGGGAAAAAGTCATTCCCCCACTAGACTGGCGCACCTTGTTCTCGGCAATATATCACCATCTTTTCAAAATTTTCTTCTTTTGTAAAATTCCGAAGGATTATTTTCTTGCTTTCTTTTCCGGTACTGATACCCTAAGGTATCCACTACCAAATAACCCTGTTGCCGGTGTGATAGTGCAGCTGACGGTGCGGCAAAAAATTCGTAAAATGGTCCTTGTTAGACATGCATTGTTATTACTCTAAAGCTCTTCCTACGTCCCGTTTTCGACGTTTTGAGTGGACTTCGTTTGCAAAAAAAGAGAAGACCTCGTCAGTGGAGTTGGACATCAGTCGAACTCCAAAAGTGGTGTTACGACTTCGAAACGAGATTTTGAAGTCCGACCCTAAAGAACGGCAATTTCATACTGAAAGACCTTTATACCTGCAGCGTTGAAGCTAATAGCCATCATCCTTGTCTCTGAATTTGACATGAATCTTCTAGCTGAGCTGTTATGCATTGCCGCCTCGCTCGGTAGGAATAACGCTCACAAAAATTTCGAGCCACCCAATCAAAAAGTTTACCAATTTTGATTTTACAGTTTCGGCACGAAGATCTCAGTGGTGTCCTGATCCGGCGGCTACTTAAAATCCCAACGATGTGTCCACATACCCCCTGAGCCACAAGCTGACACCACTGACCTCTCCAACTGATATCGCTTCGAACCCCATTCCGGATGCGGCATTCAAGCCGGCATCATCGACAGCTCTGAAGAAGTACATCGTCGACAAGCACAACTGTCTGCGTACCCAAGTCCAGCCGCCAGCCAGCAATATGCTAGAACTCAGGTGCAATGACCAATTGACAACGCTGGCTCAGACGCTAGCGGACAAGTGCATAGGGCTAATACATGATCCTGTCAGCAATGCCGGTATAACGTCCTACTGTACCAATTGCTTCAACAATAGTGATTAGAGCGTAGCCCCATATAAGTGTCACTGATTGCACGACTGCCGTCGGTCAAAACATCTTCGTTAGTCCAAATAACTTCTACTACTCCTGGAAGTACGGGATTGACAGATGGTTCAACGAGCGCGATAGTTGTACCAACGGACAGGCCACCAGCTGTACAGGCGTCAGCGGTCATTACACCCAGGTAAAGTTCAACACAGACATAGCACCCTGCAGAAGAAAAACGGTACGTACGATACGTCTCTGATCTAGCACTGAGCGTTTTAGGTTGCATGGGCCAAAACGAGTCAGATTGGCTGAGGATTCAATCAGTGCCCAGGCAGGGATGCAGTGTTCGTCTGTAATTACTGCACAGCGTATGTCGCCGGTTCTTCGGTACACTTGGTGACAAGTCTTTTGCTGGATTATTCGTGCTTCTGCCAATTACATTGGTGTACGTAATGCACAGAGGAAACTTCAACAACGAACTGCCCTACACAACAGGAACGCCGTGCTCAGCTTGTCCAACGGGAACAACCTGCGACCCCAAAGACCAGCTGTGCTGTGAGTCGGCCTTCACGACCAAAGTTGATGCACGTTCAATAAAACACGGGATGCTACCTTCTTTCTCCTGTAGTGACCAATGACGTGACACCTAACACTCCCGGTAACGGCGGCGGTACCGGTCCAGTGATAGATCCCAGTGCACCGGTAGGCCGACCCAACGCGTACGACCGATGTGACTTGACGTTTTGCAAGGGGAAAGTTGATGGTTATTATGATCCCCAACCATGCTCACGCAACTACTGCCAGTGTTCAGGTTCGGGTACGGCCAACCGGACTTACAGTTCCGCAGCCGGCATGTTTTTTACGAAGACTCCGACGCCTGCGTGCAAGGCTCCTGATGCCACTTTCTGTCCCACCAAGACCTCGCTCAACCCGCTGCCAGCTCAAACTGCTTAGCCGGCTACTGCGCCTGCCAGCCTCTCAAAGTTTGGCAACAAGAACAACAGCGATGATCGCACGAACTTTGCTTCTTTTTGCTCTGGACAAGTGCAGCCCTTATCGCTGCCACTGTGACGGTCTGCGTATCGTTGCTTGCGGACCCGGACAATACTATGACTTCCGCTCGGAAAACGAGCAGTGCACCAGCAAATACCTGTTGCCATTCTGTACTGGCAACGAGATGTAAAGTCCTTTGAACAATGCAAGCACAAGCTTTCGCACATTACTGACCAAGCTTTCCCGATGACAGTACGAGGTAAACGTCATAATTCGGGCATATTTTTGCTCAGCTCTTGCTGAGCGTAATGAACTGCGTCTTGTTTCCTGAGGTAGACCGGTCCCTCTCCTCGAGGTTTCAATAGGTTTGAGAACGACAAAGCGTTGTGGAGCACGGGAATTTGGCCTGGGAGAGGGATGGGTCTGTCCAATGTCAAAAAGCCTACTGTTGTATCAACAGGCGTACGATGAGAGATGAATCAAGAGTTGACGATAATGTTCGAACTTTTCGCGTTGCCCGAATTATGGTGCGAAAATCGGTATGACAGAATTATGTCGTTTACCTCGTACCACTCTTCCACTTCGCGAAAGCTACATAATCAAACTACCAAGTTTTCCTTCTTCAATCTGTCCATCCATAATTGCTTGATTTTTATAATACCAATAGAAGGAAGTCAAAATCAATGCATGGGAACGTCTATTCAAACGCTAGGTCCACGGCCTGTCGGGAGGAGTCCAAAGTTACAGATTGACTAGTCAGTAGGTGAGACGTTAGATGGCCGTTTCGGAGCCAGAAGAGACAGGACTTTCAAGGTCGCTTTGCTCCTCGCAGGCAAACCACCAAGAAGCTACCGATTTTGGATATCCGTCCTCCACAGCAAAGTGGAAGTCATTGAACTTGTAGTAGTCTTTACCCGAGAAGAAGTACGTGCGTCCGTCCCGCCAGGTGGTGACGGCGTCAATTCGAGAGGGCAGCTTCTTCCACTCCCTCAGGCTTTTTGGATACCCATCAGCCACACGCCGAGCTGCACCTGGCTCGAACCGCCAGTACTTATCACCTATTCAGAAGTATTTTCTTGTGAATATTTCGAGCAACAGCGAACGTTTACAGGTTATGTCTTACCTTTGATGAAGTATATCCGGTTGTTTTTGTTATAAACAAACACAGCGTCCAAATCACTTGGAACTCCAGGAAAGCCAACAGTGATCAATTTCGGGAATCCCGGCTGAAGTTGCCGGTTCTTGAATTTCCAGTACTTGTCACCCTACAAGAACATAGTTTACGTATCGAATCTACACTGTCAGTACATGGATCGTCTCTTGGTCATACCTTGAAGAAGAATGTATTGCCTTCGGGTCCGGTGAATACAGTGTCGATGGTGGTGGGTAGTCCAGGCCAACCTTCGGTGATGAGCTCGGGCACCAGCTGCGACTTGTCAGTTTCCGGCTTCAGCTCAAAGAAATACTGTCCCTTAAAAGCGTACATCCGCTTGTCTCCCGTGATGGTAATTCCATCGATGATCTTTTGGCCTTCCGGCGTCCGACAGACGTCACCCAGAACGGGAGAAAGCTTGGTACGGCGGGCAGCTGCCGACGGGTCCAGGGCTTGCGGTGTCGGCTTGGGAGCAACAGGCTGCGTGGTGGGCGGACCTGTAAAAGGCATCACATAGGTGTTAGAGTTGACGGCAAAGATGATAATAAGCGTGTGGGGCACGCATTTGAAGATCGTCAGACAAACTCGGCGCGATTGATTTATGAAGTGGCGCGCATTTCCAGTGTCACGGACCGCAAGCGCGCGCCATTTGAAATTATGATCTTGTCCAGTCTGTTGGGCTAGCCTAGATCTCTTGGGTAAAACAAGGCCGACGAACCGTAAATGGCCTGCACTCCCGCGATGTCGTCTGGCTGCAGACCTTTCCCTTTGACGTAGCCTGTATAGTATGGGTTCATGATGGCTCCTGGCGTGTTGGAGTGATCAAGACCGAGAACGTGACCCATTTCGTGAAGAGCCACCATGTAGAGATTTTGCCCTGTTCGGAGATTGGTTCAGATGTAATTAGCATAATATGACAGAACAGATAATCGCGATATCCTGATATGTTGCGCACAACAGCGGTCGGATGGCAGAGCTTACCTTGGGGAGATCGTACTGACCAGTCTTCGTACTCGTCGAACCGCATATCACCTCCATCCCTGCCAAACATAAAATAAAATTCTCCAAGCACTTTACTTGCTGTCAAGCTCAAATCAGTGGTTCGGCTCGATGCTACATAGTACTTACCCTGGTCCAGGACCGTATGCGTAAGCGAGTGCCTTGCCTGGACCATCGGAGTACTCAAACTGGATGTCGATATGCACCGCTCCTTCGTCTTTCAGAATGAATGTGAAGGGTGACGCTTTCTCCCATTCCTATAGAACAACTGTCATTTAACAGACGGAAAACAAATCGAAGAAAAACATCGCTGAACGGATCGAAGAGTAATTACGTGGAAAGCTTTCCGGAGTACCCCGTCGACAACGCTGGACGGTATTTTTTGTGAATATTTGTTCACACGATACTTTAAGTCCCTTCGTTTCCACTTGTTACCATACAAAACGGCTTTCTGGATCACATATCGCCGACGTCGGCTTTCGGCGTCCATCACTTTTACGTCAGGTATCTTGTCTGTTTCCAGTTCGATTTCTTCATCCAGACTTCCATCGTCGACGGACACAAAGTTGTCTGGAACTGCGCAGCGTGGGGTGTTCATCAGTTGTTCAGTGGCGTGGTCCACCTCGCCTGAAAACTATTGTGAGGTTTTTCTCTTCTAGGAAATGCGCACCATAAAGCATTGGAAGCTAGGCTTCGAACCTGTTTCTGAAAGTCCCCAAAACCTTTGAAAAAGACGCGTGGCTTTCTTGACCATTCTTACGCTTGACTCTTTCCATGTTTCTGGATTCCAAGATGGAAGCCAGCCAAAACTTCGCAGGTAGTCTTTGGCCTGGATGTATGAAGACCGATTTAACTTCGGTACGTGATCCGTTATCCATACTGAGAGCCGCCCTCAGAATGAGTTTTACAGTTCTGAACGGGGCCGTACGTACCTTCTGAATTCCTGACCGTGCAGATTCTACAAGCCCGCGTTCATCTCTGACAAGTGGTCGACTTGTAACCGCAGAGACTAAAAATCCCAATAAAACGCTCAGCAGTACGAGACGGTAGCTCACCAATATGAAGGTAAAAGATAGCCTTCTGAGACACATTTTTAAGACGATACGCACGTAGAACAGAGCACGATGTTGATCCAGAAGAAAATGGTGCTTGACTTTTGTTAACACAAAATAAGGTGCCGTAGATTAGCCTAACACGACAAGCCTCAAGATAAATACCGCGCTGTTTGTGTCTGGTCTTACCCATGTTTCCTTCATGCTAATCGTGGCAGAAGATCTCCAAGATGGGCGATAACTGATGATGGTCTCTTGAACGACATCAATTTCTCCTCGCTCATCGTTTACATGCTTGTGATATTGCGTGCACGCTAGCCCGACACTTCGCAATAGCAAGCAATTAACTAGCACTGCGTACGTCACGTTAGATCGTGAACGCCTTTATTAAAGAAAAGAGTGAGTCCTGGCTGGAACAAAAGGTTTATACGACAAGAAAACGCTTCTTCATGATAGGGAGCCAACACTTTTTATCACACAGCAGGTCTTTTTCAATTCCTGCTGGTTTATCGCATTTGGGTATTTTTAAGGGCGTTTCTATGCTAATCTCTCTCAATGTATATATTTTCGTTAACAGCCGCGGTATAATACTGTAAAAATTCGGTCCATCTCTGGAGAACATTCATTCGGGAGCCGGTTCATTCTTCGGAGCAACAGATTTCTGCCGGAACAGATTTTGTTAGAGCCTTTGTTCACTTTGACGTCCTGCTCTTTCTAATCACAATAACAAAACACCGCAAAACTTGGATGCACCCCAGCAATTGGCTCCTGCTTAGCGCAGATCCGCCGGAACTCGGTTCCCTGCGACCGCAAATCCCTATACCACTTTTTCCGGCTTGCGACGCGTGCTAAAAGACGTCGGAACAACACTGGAGCTTTGTTCGGGTCGACTTTGTGACGCGCCCTCTGTATCCTGTTGGTACCGCTGTGAGTTTAAATCAGCCTCACTAGGTTCTACGCAAACTTGCCGCTGCGGGTTTAGCAAAGAAACGCCCACCTTTTAGGATACGCTCTCAATCCGGTAAGATTAGCCTTGTGTATTGTGGCTACAGTTCTGTTCCTGCCGTTAAACATTTGACCGGTCTTCGTTGCAAATTATTTCGTAACGCAGATTTCCGATTACGGCAATAGGTGCTTTCACTGCTTTGCGCTTGCTGAGATGCGAAGGACAGCACCGGCGCATGGTCTCATGTCAGTAATCAAAATCGTGACATGCACCCAAGGTCAACTATACATAGTAACACACGATCACCCTAGGGCGGATGGATGCAGTCTCTGCGTGTAACCTACCGAATTCCGCAATCCAAATATCGTAGGAATGGGGCTGGTTGACGGGGCAGCACTCAAGGAGCAACAGCAGTACTGCAGATTTCCGTACTCCACCAGTAAGTCACACTACGTCAGACGCTTAGGGAGGGGTCAATCGCATATGATAAAGAAAGAAGGTACCCGGTTGTGGCTGAATTTATCGTTTGACGTACAGTCTGACCAATGATACTAGTACTACTTCGTACTAGTATCATGTCGAAAAGAGAAAAATTCAGAAAGTATTCTCTTCGAGCCATGCTCCAAGTGGCGTGCGGTTTCTAGAAACCACCAAGCAGCTGACCTCGCCAAGTGACCTCAGCATGTACCGCCGTACAGCAAGCGTGTTACTTGGTGCCGTTGCCCACTTGATTGGCAGATTGACGGCTGAGTGAAAAAAGTCGTTCCAAAGCCGCCCGGTATCCTTCACTGACGGCAAAGTAAATAAACTACAATATGAACGGATATTGTTGTCAAGTTTCAACAAAATATATTGAAAGCGACGTCACCGGGTTCACGACGAACTGCAATGTGTGCAAAGCCTTCAGCCACCTTAGAACGAACGGGTTACTTCGCAGCAAGGACATGTATTGCGAGACCATAACATTGAAGGGAATCATGCAGATGAGGCACCACACAGCTGACAGGAGAAGGGCTTTCGAAATTCCCAAACGCCTGTTCCGTGAACGTCGGTAACCAGCGCTATCCGCACGAACCCTTTGCGTTGTCCCTCGTCCGCGAACCATTATCAGGTTGACCACCGAGATCATAAAGGTCACACCTTATGGCAGCAGTACCGTAGTGTAGTTGACCAAGCTGCCACAAATGCCCCGCGTCACAACAATACATCCTCCCTCTCGTGTTCTGCCGATCCCGATACCGACGCTGTTGCTGGAAACAATTGCGATGGCTATTGAAGGATATGTCTATGTGATGCACAGCCGTAGGATCCCCGCTTTCAGAGTGCGAAGTCTGCTGTAGTGACGGGATTAACGAATGGCCACCAAACGGTTCAACGGAATCGCTACATCGGTCCAGCGAATGCCAGTAATCAACCAGTATAATATCAAGTAGTGGCCCATGCATGGTACAGTGTACCCGTAGGATACGTTGAGAAAGGTGGAAAGGACTCCCAAAAACTGGAATAAAGTGGTATATAAAAGCGCAGCTAGGGCGAGTCCTCCGATCAGAAGGCGCGTGCAAATGTCCAAAGTGCAATCACACAGAACTGTAACAAACAACGCACCGTTGGCTAACCCGGCACCAAATTCTTCGGTACTGTTGCCCGACCGATTCCTAGCTACCGTGTGGTTAGAATAAACAATTGTGGGAATTTAAAGACCTCATCTAAGGATCAGCTCTACCGCCAACCCTGCGTCAAGCTCTACAAACATCAGTTCACGAAGAGCACAAACTCAACTGCTATGAACATGACGAGTACTCGTGGGATTTTTCCGTTGGACACAAGCTGACGTGCGGAAGCAGTGCACCAGTGTCTTCCGACCGTCCTTGACGAGATATATTCGTATCTGAGTAGAGTAGGCGGAAATCATTATTTTGTTGTCTAGCTCGCATTCCGCAAACGAGTGCACACTTGTCGGAAATAAAACCTCAGACAGTTCCTAAGATTGTTTTTCAAGTAACGCACTAGGCTTCCAGAGATATCTCGAGTTCGGTGAACAGCGTGCCATAAATTCAAGTCTAAACCTCATTAGGAAATGTAAAGAGATATCGTGCTGCTAACTTGCTTCCTGTCCCATATATTTTCACGAGTAAACATTTTTTGGGAAAGACATTCAGCCAACAGTTTTGTTTTAGTTACAAATCTAGTGAGAGAAAATTATTCCATAAAGTTAACCGATGCAGCTTCAGCAAGCTGATACAGGATATTATCTTTTCAACAGAAAGCTTCATAACGCGCTGGACGTTTAATCACCTATATCTGCATAACCACGACAGAGGGCGGTTTCCTAAATGACCAAACATCTTTCTCCTATTGGAAGAATCCTCCGCCGTTAAGGGCCCGGGAAAGCTCTTATTGAGCCGTTTGTCTAAGTAACTAAATTGCAATAGTACGTTGTCTACTAGAGCTGACCTGCGATTCACCGATAATCCTCAGTCCAAACGCATCACTGCATGACGGACCAGCTCAAAAGGTTTTATGGGGAACCTCAAAATTTCTTCCGGAGAGTGAAGTGGAAGTAGGAAAAAACGAAGTCCAAAAATGCCGCTCTACAGCAACACAAGACGTCACGTGGTGCTGCAATGACGTGCACCTTTGTCGAATGTACAGTACCAGCTCACTTGGGCATTTCGATCTGCTGGTGTAACGTCTTAAAGAGGTGAGGATTGTTACTGCACATGCTTGCTTTCAAAGACTGGGAAACCTGAGTACAAACCGACCAGTGATTTCGATCGCATCTCGAAAATCAGTCTGCGCACGTGTTGGAGCAGAGGATCGTACGCTCTCTCCATCAACAAGACAGTGGCCACCTGTGCAATACTGACCAGTCCACCTGTTTCCAGATGAGAACCGTATAGAACGTGAGAGCCGGCACCCAGGCTACCACCATGCTGGCAGTCAGCAGGCTAAGCTGCAGGAACCCACCGATTCCCCGTCGATAAGCCGGTTTCTTCACCTGCGCAATGGTGACTTGTGGGTGGGTCGAACTTTCGAGCTCCGTGGTGGCGATTGTGATCGTTTCGTGAACGGGTCCGGGAGGGGGGAGCAGCACTCTTCTTTCATACCGATCTTACCCTGTTAGGAAGAGCCTCCGATCCATTATACTGACTATATAACATTTGGGATCAGGCCCGGTTTGCTACAGAGCATATTGTGTGCATTCTCGGTTCAGTGAGGGTTCATATACAGTATATAACATATATTTCTATGGGACATGAACATCACATACATGAATAACCCGCTATCTGATATTCATGTCCCGTAGACATATACAGCCCGATTCAGCAAAGCTGACCCTGTGGTTCACACTTAACCTCTAAAAAAATTCGTTCTAATCATCTCACTTGGTTTCTCGTTTTCCAACTTATTCTGCGCAAAGCCGTCTGGCACACTCATTTTGAAACTTGGTGCCAAAGCAATTTTGGAAATTCTGCTTGTGATTTCGTTCAGAATTTTCCAGCTCCAAGTCTATAGCAGGAAAGAAGGTTTCAGAGCATGATCCTTAGAACAGGTCTATTGGGCCTCAGTTTGACATCAGTCTTTTGGGAAACAAAGCTAAGCCTTGAAAGATCTTAATTTTTCTTCTGGGAAAAAACCTTTTGCCCCGGTCATTTGGCGCGCATGTTTTCACACAGGTTCCAGAAAAGTGCGCGTCATACTTGATCTCATATTTTTGGACCGCCTATTGTAGACGGATGTTTTCGTGCTCATATCGTACTAGGAAATTTGTTCGTTAGTTTCAGCGACGTTTTAGTGCACAAGCGAAGTAGGCGAGGAAGAAGTGGTTTTTTCCAGCAAACAGTGTCAACTTTGCTGAATCGGGCTGTATGTCGCATACACGAACTAAAACTGAACCCAAGACACCCATAATGCTCTGTAGCAAGCCAAGACTGATCCCAAATGTTATATCGTCAGTATACTGGATCGGAGGCTCGTCCGAACAGGGCAACAGTGATTAAATCCGTCGTCCCAGTTCGGAAAAACAATGTTTTCGACGCTAATTTTTGACGATTTTACCTGGAGCAAAAAAGGAGCGTTCAAGTATTACGTAAGATTCCGATATCAAGAGCCGCTACCCCTACCCCTACCCCCCTCTCTCAAGCACAGCGTAAGATTTCCAGAGGCACTAGAGAGGTTGATACGGAACTGGAGCAGCGCAAGATATCCGAGTAGCGTGAGACTTTGGCCCCTTCCATTCCTTACTCTAATCGGCTGAGGCTGAGACCCGCTACGCGATCCAGCCGATTAGCTTTACTTCTCCGGAAGGGTTTGCAAAACCTCCATCAGTTTTCGTAATTAATAAATTTTTGGTAAGATGCGATGTCAAATCACACGAAGTTTCCAGTTCTGATACAGCAACGGAAAAACTGAATTCCGGTTCCGACTGCTTAAAGCTCAAGTGAATCTTGATACGAAAAGCAGCAGTTAGAGGCACAGTAACATCCAGAAAGTGGCAAAAGCCACAGTTAGAGACACAGTTCTTATTGTTGCAAAAGTCACAGTTGAAGCTGCAGTCTCATCGAATTTTCGAAAGCCACAGTTACACCCACAGTCAAACTGAGATTTTCGTTGTTTTCTAGGTTGACAAAGTCAGAGTCAAGCGTGCAGTCGTTGCTGCAGTTTGACGAATAATTAATAACCGACGTTAAAACCTGAAAGATGCAGTTAGAGGGGCAGTTGGTACCTCGGTGGGACGTCTTGAAAGCAAACCTGAGGTTTTGAAAAACTTTTGGGAAGAAATACCCAGAGAAAAGCTTAGTTGGAACGTTACTCGAATTTCTTACGCACTCGAGCAACGGCCCATTTGCCTTACCCGGGAATTAAGCACCGAGCACATTAGTGGGTTCAGTCGGTTCGGCTCCGCCCACGTGCTCCCTCTCAAATGGCTCATTCCCACGCTAATCCGATTTCTTGCCCTGCTCGAGCGCCGTATCAACCTCTGGACTATCTAAACATGGTGCAGACTAAGCTCGGCTCCACCAATGAAAGTCTTCAAACCGGAATATCGAAGTCTGACGTCAGACCAGTTCACGGGGTTTACTCTACAATCACTTCACCTTCTCTTCATCGGCAATACGGAAGTTGAGATCGTCAAATCATGGCTCTCTCCTGATTCCCACATGATCAAAAGAAAAAATATGAACCAGGTTATTACCGGCTGTGTTGAATCCCTTCTGGGAGTTAAGCGAACCTCGCCTGACCACGGGGTGTATCAACTAACGGGTCTGATTCCGCTGAGCTTTCAAATTGCCGAGATGACCGTATAGTTCTATATGAAAACAGCTCGCTCGTCGGCGGACGAGCTTGAAGTTTGTGCCTTGAAGCAGATCCTAGCAGACCGTAAGTTACGGTGAACCATATACACAAACGCTTCTTGCAGTCTGTTTTTGGGCTAAATGATTCAGACTCTGTAGAGGTCTCAATGGCGAAAATATCCTGCTTTATCCAGTCAGAGTTCTTTGCATTAGCCAAGAACCAGGTTCTTGCAGCCGTTCGCGGGATGGTTGGTCTCTCACCAAAGCTCGACCTTCTTGTGAAAGTTCCCACTTCCAGTGCACTGCCAGGTTGGCTTTCCGGTAGTATCAAGTTCCCTGTTGGCCTGGCGCACACAGTGTGCCGTGTTCTTTTATCATCTTTCAATGTGTCAGTGGAAACGGCCCGATGGAGATCACCCACCACTCGCGTTCAGCGGGGAGACCGGAAGTGCCGTCTCTGCTTGGTCGGAATCGAGGACATCCGACATTTTATGACTTGCTGTCCTCTCTTTGACGGTCTTCGTCAAGACCTTACAGATGACCTCTGCCAACTCGGGTTCTCCAGCTGTATCGACTTAGTCCACTGTTTGGTGCGGTGTCTAACTGCTGCACACGTTCCTGCTTGTCTGCTATTCGCAAAGTTCTTCCATAAAGTCTTGGGCCATCCTGTTGTCGCTAAAGCGTCTTCAGAAATCACCCATCGTACCCCTTCACTGGCGATCAGCGCATGACATGCCTGCATGCCACCGGGAGCGCTTCTACGCTCTTTGCACTCAAAGCAACGTGATGAATGAACAGATGACGCGGCACGAGAAGTAACCAAATGCTTCTTTCAGATTATGAATTTCCCCTTCAGCCTATTTGGAGGAATGAGTGGAGCCTATGCTCCTTACCAAGTGCCAGGGCTGTTAACGGGATTTCCTGTGGGTTTCCCGTTTGGTTTTTCCCTTGGTCCTTCAATGGATTTGCCTCTGCTGGGAACTCTCGCTCAACCGAGATTCACAGCCGATGAATGGCTGATCCTGCAGGGGATGACAGCGAGCCAACAAGCCACTGCAGCGACCCAGCTTTTCCACCTCATAACCCTTCCACCCCGGCCAGCCGGCCAACCAGTCTCCGGGTCCCTCAGTCCAGCGTCCACCACGCTCCAGCGGCAGCAAAGAACGCTGCCAGTGTCGGTCAACCAGATGTGTAGATCGACCTGGGTTCGATCGGCCCACCGGGCAAAACATTCGACCGCCGTCGCGTCGGCAATCATCCGCCTCACCAACGTAACTCAAACAGAGACCGAGGTCGAAGCCACGGTGGACGCGGTGGAGCTCCCCTGATGCCACAAGCCTTTTTCACATTAATATAACCTAATGTTTCTGTGTCTAAACCTCGGCCAACCGTCGGCTTCCCAGTGAAGCTGAGGGTTTACCGAGGTAAACGCTCTCGAGTTCGCTCTCGAGTTTGCCATTCAGCAAAATACCGATATATCGATAATATATAGAGTTTCAGGGTACAGCCTATTTCCAGAGTCTCTGAATGATCTTAGGAATGGATTAAAAACCTGTAGATACCCGTAGCATCGCTTCTGGGGCTCACTTAATACATTTAAGGTGGCAAAAAGAAGCTACGAACGGCTGCTCACTGGCGATATCGCTGAGTAATCCTCAGTCAATCAAGTGAGAAATACCTGTGGGAATTCAGACTTTGCTAGGATTCAGAAGTTCCGAAGTGTTGACTCTCTCAACAACCCATCGAATTCGTCCAAGGAGTGCTTCTCCTTCAGATCAATCGGCTACGTTCCCATGATCGTCGCAGAGGAACAGCTTGATGGAAGTCTCCTGGGCATTAGCTTCGAATTGTTTTACTTTGCTATGCATTGTTTTTCTCGCTGCGATTTCACGTTACCTTCCTTGGCCTTTCAGACCTCTAATTAGACTTTTGGTCTCTCCGAGTTGAGATTTGATTTCTTGCCCCTTTCCTTTTTCTTCTCCTGTGCGTTGTTTGGTAATATCAAGAGCAGTGGGAATCGAAAGTAATAAAATCGCTTTTTGGGTTTTATTAGGGTTTGTGTCCCAGTGAAAAACCATGAAAGATCCATAACTTTTTCATGTCCGATAAATTTATATTTCCCATTTGAAAACCAGTAATGTCATTTTCATTTCGTTATTAGGGTTAGTTGTGGGATGGTATCTGGATCATAGCTGAAACCTCGAGGATTCCAGAAGGTTTCAGCGACGGTTTCCATGGCTGTGGCAACGGGGCTCATGGCCGCTCTAACGGCCAGGGCGGTAGTCGTGGGAGTGGTCATGGCTCCGGCCGGGGCAGTGGACGTTGCGGCTGGGAACAAAGAGGAAACAACGTTGGATCTGGTGGCCAGGGAATCCAGGGAAGTAGACGCGGTAGTGGCGGACAACGGGAAACCTGCCCCGGAAACTATGGAGGAGGATGGCCGACGAATGACCACCAGATCCACGATCCGCCAAGCAAGGCGGATCAAGTCTCCGTCGGCACTCCCAGGTCGAAGGGCGGACCCAAGTCGACGAAGAGGACCATCGCGACGGACAGCGAAGACCCAACCACTCAAATGGACCAGCTCGAGTATCAACCCGGGAACGACGAAGCCAGTCGGACATGGAAATGGACGAGTGAGCACGTGGACGAAGGTGGAAAGAACGCTCCCTCATTTTCTTGTTTGCTGGTTAGTTCTCTTTGTTATGGTTGTGCTAGATTCCCATTCTCTTTTCTGGTGCCTGATCTCGAATTGTAGTCTCCATGTGTCGATCTTCTGAAGTTACGCTCGATCGCTTCCACTTGCCAGAGCTGTCATTATTGTATTTTTCTATGTTTCGTTATCCTCTGACGATCGAGGAAGCCGTCGACGGAAGTGTCGAGGTTTAATAAACTATCTATTTATCGGCCGGAACTGAAGAAATCGAAAGTTGAACCTAAAGTCGTATATTTCACGCGGGGGAGACACAGGTCGGCATATTAGAACAACATTCTCTGCAGAGCTCGAATAATTTCAGACGTTCGAGGCCTGTTCGAAAGAGCAACGTTGGCCATACGTTGTGAATGTTAGCGAATCGAGCCAGCTTTTGGCCGTGACCAGAGGTTTTCCTGTCTCATTGACCATGGCACATGATGTACAGTGGGCAGGGTGCGGTCCCACGCGCTCACTTCGTTACGTCACGATCAGCTGATCGGTGAACTAAGGTAGTGATGTGGCAGTGCCACTAATCAACCGTACACCACAAAGCCGCCTGCGAAGACGTAGAGATCAGTGAGAACTCAACTGTGACGAAACGCAACCTGCCCACTGTATCGAAAGCTCATACCATGGCCAATACCAGAATCTGGGAAAATTAATGCTTACGCGTTTGTCACGGCAAAAAACATGCGCATTCTGACTCATACGTGCGTCTTACAGGAACAGCTGTGCCAGCAGCCAGAGCTATGCAACTCGTACGACTCGATACGTTAAAGCACCACCAACGTGTCCTAACAGTACTGTATTCCCTCGATGGTTTCGTGAATCACGTGACGGTCGACGTGAATATTACCCGGCGGGGATGGAAAATGACTGTGTCTTCAATCAACGTTTACTCGCCAACAATTTCCGTGATGGGCGACAATCAGACAATCGGTGATGTCAGTGCGGGTGTAGTTTACTGGCGTGATGACGTGATTCGCGAAACCATCGAGGGAATGCAGTATTTGGCCGGATCCATATGGTCCGAGACTCGCGTCCTACTGTGACTCTCGGTGATTCGTTCAGTGGGTCGTAGATCGACGACTGCACCGTGCGAAAACGTCACTCTCTTGATTATCAATCAACTAAGGTTAGAAATTTTTTCCGGACTCTTGCCAATAGGATAGGAAAACCTCTGGCCGTGCCCCTCAGGACGGCGCCGAAAACATGGTAGTTTTTCAGGTCTTAGGCTGAGTACTGCCAGTTGATTTGTTGATTGAGTCGCACGACAATCACGTGATTGTGAAGACAACACATCAGTCCCCTGAGAAAGCTTTGAGATATCAAGATCGGTTGGCATGAAGTAAATTACAAATTTTTGAACGAAGGTAGGGGGTGCCCAAATACTTACGAGAGACAGCGTGACTCCTGCTCCTGGCGGGATGTCAGATCAGGCGTCTTGCCGAAATGGATCATCATAGAGCGGAAGTAAGCATCGTTTGGCAAGCCCAACCCAGCGCCGAGCCAGGTATACGCCGGTTCTGTTCATCTCATCCCTGTTTCACGCGGTCTGTTCCTTCCCATCCCACTCACGATCGCTACTAACCCAGCCGCGCTTCACAAAACCTTGCCACTGCTGTTTTGGTTGAAAACCCTCAGCCTTATGGGGTACGCCTTCAATCCGGCAAGTGATGGACGAACTAAGATTCATAGGTGTCTATGCGCTTCTTTTCAGCTGACATTTCTGACGGTGAACCAAGACTATCACAAAAGCTTCGTCCTGCTTCTGAAACGTCGCTTTCGACTGTCAGTCGTCGTGTCAACCATGGCGGCAAGCTCAAGTAGCCGGTGACGTGATGAGTGGGATTTCTAAAGGCACTTTCAACCGTGGACACAACTCACCTTCGTCAGCGACACGAACTTGGACTCACCAGAAGGCAGAAGCAGTGCCTGTCCATTGATAGTCCCCCAGCTGTATAGCACGGTAATGCAAGCTTTATGGGAATAAAAGTAAGGGCTAATCAACGATCAAAACGCTAGAGTCCTTGTTACGTTGATACGGTGGATTGATTACGGTTTGATGCGGCATTGCATCAGACTGAGAGTTCTGAGTTTTTACAACGTCCGCGACACGTTTGACGTCACCGTATTTGTGGGCGTGTTTGATTATCTCCGACCGTTACCCCAGTCAGAGTTGAGACCATGCTTCCACATTTCCGATATTACCGTGCTATACAGCTGGGGGACTATCAATGAATAGGCACTGGTAGAAGCAGTGTTGTTCCAATATGACTTTCTGGATTTTAATTGCCATTACGATTAATCAGAATACCACGGGCGACAGCAATTTCAATTATCTGACATGCGGCTCAGCCACATTAGCAATTAGAATTAATCAAAACTCAGCTTGCGACAGCAATTGTAATTATTTCAATTGTGGTTCATTTTTGAGATTCGGATATTCATGTAGTTGTGTTTAAGCAGCTTAAACTCTCTCGTTCCATGCGCGTAGAATGCCCGGTAGATGTTTGCAACGAAGCACGTTATACTCAAGGCATCGGATACGGACGCGCTGATTGATCAGGTACTGTAATACCCTTCAAACGTCGCGCGTACTTCATCATATTCACGAAACATCCCTTAGGGAAAAATTTCGCGACCGGGGTTCAACTACGCTGATGCAGCGCGTATGGCTCACGAAGCAACCCAGGAAGCATCGAGCATTAAAGCAGTAAGCAACTTGCTTCCTCGTGCGACATACACATGTGCACACACATTCGCCCAATCAAGCGCCAAAACACGCGAAAATACAGTAACTTGATAGTTGATACACCCATATGCGTCTCACTACATTGTTGGCGCAAATTCAGTAATTTCAATTGCCGGATCTTGCATTTCAATTATCAATTATAATTTCTTACATCTTCCAAATTCTAATTCAATTCTAATTGGTGGAATTGTCTAGCCTGGGATTTGCAATTGTAATTGTCATATTGAAATTTCAAAACGGTTGTTTTCGGCCAATTTCGATCATCAATTGCAATGATCAGAACAACACTGGGCAGAAGACACAGCTAGGGTTGTTAATGGATGGTTAGATGGTTAAATGGATGGATGCACGGGGCTTCTATCCGGATTACGGCTGGTTGGTTGGGGCCTCTGTCCGGATAGAAGCTGGATGATTGGGTTTCTCAATCGGATCATCCGGATTGCAACCGGATAACGGTTTCACACTTCGAAAACGTGAATCTGCAGTCCGGAACGGGTCGACTCCAACCCAAGTTCGCGTCTCAAGTTGTGCATAATTAAGTGCAGCCTCTGTTCCACAGAAGGAGCCGGCAAATTAATCGAAATCCGCATCAGACTGAAGGCTACACGGTTGCACTGACTGTTCTATTTTGAGTGGTTGAAGTGATCCAGCTCGGTTTCTAACCGGATAGAAGATTGGCTGGATGGACCTCCTATCCGGATCCGAAACGGGTGGTTGGTATGCCTATCCGGTTGGCGGCTGGATGGTTGGGAAGCCCATCCAATCCGTTCTATCCGGATGGATCCGGATCCATCCGTTGGTGGATTGGCTTTTAACAACCCTAGACACAGCCGAAAAGAGAACAAGTACATATACGAGGTAGAGAACATAATTCCGGCATAGCGATTATCGCACCATAATTCAGACCTTATTTTTCTGAGCTCCTCCTGCATGTGATCAAGTGCTTGTTGTTTCCAGAGGTACGTCAATCTGTCTCCTCAAAGTCCAAACAGGTTTGGGAGCGATGAAGTGTTGCAGACTAGAAGCATCTGTCGTGAGGGAAAGACGGGTCTGCCCAATGTAAAAAAGCCTAAAGCTGTATCAAGTGTACGATGAGAAATCAATCAAGCGTCGATGGTAGAGCTCAAAATTGTAGCATTGCCCGAATTATGGTGCGAAAAACGCTATGCCCGAATTATTTCCTGTACCTCGTAGTATTAAGTGCGAGAGATTTGATAACATACCCAAGGGACTCTAAATCGCGAACTCATCAGAGGAAGCTCGAGCTCCGAACAGCACGATCCTTTACTCCTGATGATTCCCCAATTTTTTCTGATTTTTTTGACGAATTTTTGCAAGTTTTTGATGAGTCATTAGTCGTGATTTCGGATGTAATCAATCAATTCTGTACTAATCATCCGAAGATGTTGGCGTATTGATTAATGCGGAATTGATAACCCTGACGATAGTACCACTTGACGGCACCGCACGATCAGCAGTGTATAATAATGTACTATCCCTGTACGTACAACAGATGACTAATGGTAGAGACCACTTTCGGTACCAAGAAATTTTTCTTTGATCTTCCGCTATAATCTCAGGCTTGCCATAGTTTGCCCCAATTTAAGGGCTTTAGAATGCCTGAACACCTTCTACAATGACTCAAGTGGTCTATGATTCATTCTGAAGCTCCGCTGGAAGGCTAGCCTTTTGGGCGGAGCTCTCGCAAAAGATCGCAATGCATAATTGCATAGACGGAAGAACGTTACAATCCTGTAGAAAAACGCGCTGGGAAAGGTATGAGATAACAGATTCAATCACGATGATTGAATTTGAGCACGAACAAGCGATTTAGAATGGGTTTTTCTGTACGAAATACGTTTCACATGGGTCCGACTCCTCGCAGTTCGTCCGGGGTATCTGGTTGGTTATTGGGATGCGTATGTCGAAAAACCTCCAGTTTCAACAGCTCTTCGAACAGTCTGTTACATTTCGGAAACTTCGCCAGATTCCCACCAAAGCGTCTCGATGCAAACATTTGCGGCACAAAACACAAATCAGCGAACGTCAGCTCACTTCCGACACAGAATTTGTCGTTGTCCTTTCCGACCATCGTCTCCAAAACTTTCAACCCTTTCTCGATAAAATACACCTGCACAGTACAAAACAATACAGCAAACCTACACATAAACGTCTTCCAACACGGTAATATATGAGCTCAGCAAACAAATTCGATCAGATCGTTTATCCAAGCGGCGCGAGGTTTCATTGGTACTAGCTAAAAGCGTGCGCCACTTGACAACTCGACAAGATAACTCATTCCAAGTGGCGCCACCCACCAGCCAAATTTACCGAAAACGTGCGCCACTTGAAAAACGACCCGACCGAGCTTCCACGTATACATTGATTTACTAACCTGCCACTCTTTCTGTTTCTCTGGATCTTCCGATACCCGTTTGGCTACAGTCGGGTTCTGCAAAGGTTGAATCCCAGAATTTATCAGCTCGACGATTTGCCTCACCCTCGCTCGTTGCATCGAGTCCTTCGGTAGTAGCGGATTCTCCCTGTGTTTCTCTTCCAAATATTCTAATATAGCGATGGACTGCGTCAGGAGATGTCCGTCGATAATCAAAGTAGGCACTTGTCCAAGACCGTTCATCTTCATATATGCCTCTTTGTCGGCTTGAGGACTCCATGGATCGTATGGTTGTAGATCATAGTCGATATTCTTGTGGAATAACGCTGCGCGCACGCGCCACGAGCACGAGCTTTTGGCATATCCGTATAGAACTGGCTTGGTTTTCGTAGAGACAGATTCCTTCACATTCATCCTCGATGCTTTCTGGGCAAGCTTAGCAAGTCGACATAAGGAGATGCGCATCTACGAAAAGGCAAGCACTACAACATGCAACATTCGGCTGCTGTACCTTATCATAGTATTAGCCTTACCGTAGCAGCGCCAAGAAGCTTTCTAAGACGTTCGACCGCACTGGCGAAGACGCAAAGACGTCGTCAGAATATCCAAAGCTGCCTTGGGCGTACTGAAGAACAGGCTTGGAGTTACCTACAACTTATTCGATAAACCTTCGGAATCATCTTTGCAAGCTGCAGAGTGGGAATAAACCACAACAAGAGCAGCTGATCGATGACGGAAATGCGTCACAAAGACGTTCTCCACTCGGAATGGTGGTGCTTGTCGTTTGCGAAACCCGACAAGTATCGGCGTGTTGGATTGAAACCAGGGCAATGACGTTTAGGACTAGTGCGGTATAGCGGTATGTGGATGAGTCATGTCGATGCCGTTACGGCAAGCAGCTGCCTCGTAGCGCAGAACCGCCGCAGTACGGTGATACTGAGAAGGCCACTGGTCACTGACACACCGCAACATCGTCCCGAAGTTGCTCTTCAGCTCCTCTGCGATCGAGGTATACACGACGGTGATCATTTCCTCTAACAGAAGAACGTAAATGTAACGTCTGTTGGTAGTACTTTTCACTTCTCGCTACTGATACATTTTGGGTTTTCAGAACCTCCCGATGGGGTTTTGCATCCCTCGAAATTCTTGTCTTGTTCGATAGATCAGGGACGACGTGTGCGCTATGGGACACATGTTGTGCCTCTTTTCGAGATATCGCACTACCCAGCACTATGGAAGGAGATAAGAAGACAGGTACGCAAATATATCATCTTCTCACATACCCATTCCCTGATTTCCGGTACATCATGTCAGGTTCGTGACACCAAGCCCAGATTTTTAGACCACTTGTGCGCATGATGGATGAGAAGAACCCTCTTGATTCTTGACATGATTTCACTTTGTGTGCAAAACATATAATTATATCCTTTATTTGTCGATTGAGAAACCAGGCTTTTCGTGATATGAAAAACCTGCAAAGATTGGCAAGAGTCGCCGAAAGAGACAGAAGGTACAGGCAACAAAATAATTTATTTCTAAATTTCAGTTTAGACAATCAAGAACGCATCGATATTTTCTTTGCACCATTTGAATTCGGAGAATTTTAAGCGCGACTAACACAATTTAAAAGCAGCTAGAGTCAGCAGATCTCGTGGACTTGGATTGAGCAAAGGGTTTTCCAGTATGATAGCTGCAATATAGGCAAAGGAGGAAGCTGTAAGTTCGAGCATTTTGCATGACCGGGGAGCTTGGCTTACAGGTGCGAGTAGGACTTCTTTCGCCTGGCCTCTCATACTTCTTGCTGGCATTTTTTTCTTCGTGGTAAAGCATCCTCCTGCAAATACACCACTCCAGATCTTGAACGCGTTTATCATGATGCCTTCTAGCCGTCTTCTCCATAGAGGATTCCATCCAACTTCCGCCAAATGTTGCCGGTACTGCTCGAAGTCCCCGTCATGCTGATCTTTTCCATCCATCTTTCCAAGCCGGATTCTTTCTAAGGACTTCTGGATTCCATATCTAGTCAGAACGATTCTTGGCAAAAAATGATTTTCGGAGTGTCGAGAGAATCGCTGCAATCGCAAATTATTGTACTGTATAATTTGCTGTGCGCCGTTCGATAGCCCTAGTGTAACACTGTGTGATGCTTTACTAACATGTACCATAAAACCATGAAAAATCCGCAAAAACCAGCACTTGACGACGTTGGCGAAGACTCGCCGAAGAGCAGCTTGTGACCACACTACTCTTTATTTTGTCCCCTTTTTCTGAGTATCGCAGTACGAGTACAAAACGTACGAAAACGGCAAATGTTCGCACCTTGACTGATATGTTGTGACAAGGTTGTTCTACTTTCCTAAAGCTATTCCATATTCCTCCCTACGATTTCATGCCGACACCATGCCATCAATACGGCGTTATCCGGTCACGAAACGAAGAACTGGGAGAGAGATCTTTGATATGGAGACGTATGGCGCGAAACGCCATTCCTTGGCCTTGGTCGAAGATGGGAATGTGAACTTGAATGGAGAATTCAGACCCGAGGATCCCAAGCAGAGAGCGGCAGTCCTGACCATCAATAATGCCTTCGTCGGCCCGCTACCGCAGCCTTCAAGAATGGTCTCCGGCACCCGGAGAAGATCGACGGTTGTGATGGATTCGCCAGCAGAAATTACGCGGCGAGCCAGTGTCCTGCAGCAGGAAGGTCGAGACAACGAAGCTTTCAACGATGATGAGGTACGATTCAACACCAATAGTCTTAAATGCAAAACACATTCAATGCTCTCCTGGATTTAAAATTCTGCTCATTACGTTTTGTTTTTTTGACCTTCAATGGGAGTTAGGCTAACAAACTCTGCGAGATTGTCTTCCCAACTGGCGCAGGCTTTCAGTATTATTGTCTGAACGTGTGCGCCACTTAGATGAACGATCATTTCCGGTCTCTATGCCCAGCTTTAAAATCAGCTTTCCAAAATATATTGGCGGACGTCAAGTGGTTATTTTGGGACTGAGTCATATACTGTTTGTTGAAGTTTCCGTTCTTTGTTCTGTTTGCAGACTTATGACAAGGTGAGTCGAAAGTCAACATATCTTTCCAACCGCCATAAAATCATTTGGTATACACTATGTACGAGTTGGTGCAGCGCCTCCTCCGTAACCGCTGACTATTTATGAGTAGGAAAGTGACCGTGACGACGACGACAATGTGCCGGATCTACCGACTTTACTGCTGTCTCCGCGAAAGATTAGCGCGGTCAAGGGTTCCCGGAAGATTAGTGTGGGATACGACCCAACGGAGGTCGTTCCTTCCAAGCTCAACTACGAAGCCCATGCGGACGATCACCATGTCCGTCCCACGCTGGAAGACTTACGAGTGGAGAAACAACCGACGGAGGATAATGTTGTGCGCAATACGGGGAATGAGAGCAAGCTAAAAAGGGGAAATTTAGGATGGATTCGCGGTGTCGTGGTAGGTACTATAGACAACTCCGGATTGCTTCATATCCGTATTCGCAATGACCGTTGACATCTTATAGCTGTGGTCCATTTTGAACTTGTGGGGTGTGATGTTGTTTCTGCGGATGTCGTGGATGAACGCGCAAGCCGGGATGGGATTGTTCCTCCTAATCGTGCTTCTGGGGACCGTGATTGCACTGCTGACGTCTCTGTCGACATCGGCCATCAGTACCAACGGCGAAGTTGGAGGTTCGTTTGATGTGTGGCGGTACTGGTGATGCGAATAAAGAGAGCACGAACCGCGCCAGAAGCAGCCGTAAAAACTTGTCAACAAGTCTGTCCGCCGGAAGTTCACTGCCCTTACTGGGTTACTGAAAAAACTTCCTATCGCGACAGGATCCTTGATACATGGACCTTTAAGTAAGCTCGCGCGGTAATGCTTTATGTTTATCTTTGCAGTGGGTGGAACTTACTACATGATTTCGCGTAGTCTGGGTCCCCAGTTTGGAGCGGCCATCGGTAAGTCTTACTTGGACGGCAGGGGACTTTCATTCGCTGCTGCCATACGACATAAAAGTCCTTTGTTTCGGTTCAGGCGTGATATTCTCCTTGGCCAACGCAATCAGCGTAGCACTGAATATCCAGGGGTTTGCTGACGTCATCAGGGGACTTCTTGCGGTAATTTCCTAGTATCTGCATGAAAATAACTTCAGTACTGTATGTTCTGTTGTTCCACTTGACATATTCATGTCGTTCGTTCAATTTCAGGAACACAACTTACGGATGGTGGACTCGCTAAATGACATCCGCATCATTGGCATAATTACACTGGTCGCCCTGACGGGTTTTACCTTTTTCGGAATGGAAATTGCAGCAAAGGTTTGATTACATATTGTCAGCACGTTTTCGAGCTGTAACTTGGGCTCACTTATCAAGCAAAAAACTGAATGGTTTTGCAGCTACAAATTGTTTTCTTCGTTATCATCTCGGCTTCCATCTTGAACATGTAAGGAGAACAATCATTACAAGATAGGTTTGACGGTCGACGGATGGATGTCGTTTTATTACGATTGCTTCGCAGTATTATTGGATCAATCATACCGCCAAGCGTCGCAGACCAAGCCAAAGGCTTCGTGGGTTACTCGAACGCGTTGTTTGTCGAGAACTTCTACCCGGCATTCCAGAAGGATCAGTTCGGTGAAAACAGCTTCATGAGCGTTTTCGGCGTCTTCTTTCCCTCGGTGACCGGCATCCTGGCAGGAACGTCCATCACCGGCGATCTACGTGATCCATCAGGCGCCATTCCTAAAGGTATGTTCAGCATTTATTCACACTGGAACCGTTCACTTGCATTAAGCAATGGGACCAGTAGCTTTCGTTCAACAAATCAATGGCGTTTAACTGCTGCATATACTATATCAACTCCGGTTTGATCGACCTACGTTAGACCAGCTGCTCAGACGGAGCGAAGTTTCCTGCCTCTTCTGGAGTGATTGTTTATTCAGTATGTCAACTTTGCCCGTAGGTACAATATGCGCCATCTTATTCACAACGATAAGTTACATTGTGGTGGGGTGGTGCTCGGCTGCCGTAACCCTGCGCCACGCGAGCGGCGACGTCCAGGATCTGTGGATGGGAAACTTGACGGCTTGCCAGTCGGGAAACCCATCGGTCTACGATGCTTCCACGGCTTGCAAACAAGGCTCTGTCAATAACATGGAAGTGGGTACTCGAACGACTGCAGTCACAGCACGCTACATTACAAAGATCATGCAAACTTCAACTGGTATTCTACGTAGATTGTCGAGGTCGTCGGCCACTTCCGGCCGCTGATCCTCGCCGGTATCTTCTCATCCACCCTAAGCACTGCTCTTGGCTGCATTAACTTCGCCCCCAAAATTTTTCAGGTAATAGTGTCGTCGGCTGCGCGCCCTATGGTACAGTAGTTGAGAATACCATTTCTTTTCCTAGGCGTTATGCCGCGATAATATTTTCCCCTTCATCCATATTTTCGGTAAAGGGTATGGCAAGACGGACGAGCCTTACCGTGCTTACGGTCTTGTCATGATTATCGCAGTTGTCTTTCTCATCCCGTGTAAGACATCTCCTTGTTGTTCTGCATCATATAAGACAGTGAAACACTGCTGTCGTTCGTAGCGGACCTCAACTTCATCTCTAACGTCGTGTCTAACTGTTTCCTCCTAACTTACGCCTTGGTGAACTACGCAACCTTTGATGCCGCCTTCTCAAAGTCCCCAGGTAAAAATACTGTCATACTCCTAAATTCGGCTGACAGACCTTGAATACGTAATTCCAGGCTGGAGACCCACCTTCAAGTACTACAATAAATGGCTGAGTCTCTTCACGGCGCTTGCTTGCTTCATCCTCATGTTCTTCCTGGACTGGATGTCGGCCGTGATTACTTCTGGTCTTGCCTGTAAGATCTCCTCAAAACTTGTGACTTGACGCTGATCCTTCAACATCTCTACCCCAAAATGACTGTAGTTGTCCTCTGGATATTCGTGTACTACCGGAAGCCGCAAGTGAACTGGGGGACTTCCTCCCAAGCCAACTCTTACCGGTCAGCCCTGACCGACATGCTGCATCTCCTCAAGATCGAAGACCATGTCAAGAACTTCCGCCCGCAGATTTTACTCTTGTCGGGACTTCCTTGTACCCGACCAGCACTTGTCTACGTCGCAAACAGCATTACTCGAGGAGCTGGCTTACTTGTCTGTGGCCATGTCTCGGTGATACGTAACTGTCTATCCCCGCATATTTTCCTGCAGCAATTACTGTTTTGTGCCTCAGGGTAAGTCAGTGAAGGAAAGGGGAATTATGTCACAAGAGTCATATCGTTGGCTTCGTCGGCGGAAAATTCGTGCCTTTTATGATTTCGTGGCGACGAAGAGCACGGCAGAAGGGATCCGCGCGCTAATCCAGACTTCCGGCTTGGGCAAAATGCGACCAAACATCATCATGATGGGCTTCCTAAACTCGTGGCGGACTTGTAACGAGAGCACGGTGGAAGAATATGTGGGAGCCATCCATGAAGCTTTCGACGCCAACCTCGGTGTCATAATCCTGTAAGTGCAGATGAATCACTTGCAGCACAAAGTCATTATTGATCTGGGTGAAGGTCAGACCGCGGAGCTTGGCCTCTGTCAGAACAGCTTTGTTCAGAAGCTCCTGTGATAGTGCATGAATATACAAAAGCTGATTGTGTCGATGTTTCTTCCCCAGGTGTATAAAAGAAGGATTTGACATTTCAAATGCCATCAATTTTGAAAAGCTAGTTTTAGAGAACGCTGATGAGAGTCGCACAATGGAATCAACGGGTAATGAGCCATTGTTCGATAAAACATCCCACCTCCGCATCTTCGGAACAGAACAATTATTGTAAGTATTTTTGGTACTTCCAGTCGACATCTCGGCTGTCCATGCTGCAGCACCACTAGAAGTACGCAACGATATCACCGATCCGATCCTGCTGGAGCGGATAGCCGCAGCGCAACGGTTCTTGCCGGCCAAGAAAAAGCATATGGCTGGTCACATTAGCATCTGGTGGCTGTATGACGATGGAGGTACAGTAGTCCTGGTTTGCTGTAACTGCATAACTTGGAAAAATGTTCGCATTTGTCAGCTTATTAGAGAGCGCTCACAAACCTCGAACTTCTCATCCATTCATAGTCTCGTGATTCGATGGAAAAAAACGCCGAGTTATGTGTTTAGGTCTGACAATCCTGATACCTTACCTTATGGCACAAAGAGGCATCTGGAGCCACTGTCCCATCAAATTGTACTGCTTGGCCGGCAAGGACCCGGTAGCTGCCCAGAACGAGATGTTGTCCCTTCTTGCCAAGTTCCGCATCACCGTCCAGGAAGTCATTCCTATCGATTTGGACACTCCGCCAAGCCCTCTCAGGTACGTGGGTGATCACCTGTTTTTACTTTGAAACTTAGTCGCTTCCGCTTTGAGTCAAGTACGTAAGATGGCTTGAATCTTATTCCACAGCGTTACGTGGTTCCATGACATGATTGGGGTGCTTCGCGACCGTGAGCCTATGCCTAAACGGAAGATGAGTGGTCTGCCGGTGATCAAGGATTCAGATTTATTCGACTTCGGACACAGAACACTGCGACAAATTCGGTAAGAGCAAGTAGCAACCATGTTAGAAAAATATGCATCACCATTAAGTTAACGAAGAGATACTTCAGGCTTCGTGAGCTGTTACTGGAACATTCCAAGGCCGACTCTTGCCTCAACGTGGTCACCATGCCTCTACCGAAAACCAGCCAAAGCTCCACATTCTTCCTTTCAGTTCTCCACAGCCTCACGGACTCACTTCCACCCACTCTGCTGATTCGCGGTTCACAAGAAAACGTTTTGACATATTACTGTTGAATGTCATATAAATAAAATGTGCTAAAATAGGTTTGGTTGTGGTTGAGTGAATGTTTTAGATTTCGTCCAGAGATTTGACTTTTCAAAGCGCCTTCAAACTTCCATTCCGCTGGGCAGTCTTCTTGTCCAAATGCATGAGCCTTCTTCATCGGTTGCAGTTCCGATAAAGCCAAGAAAATGCGTTGGATGGTAGGATACTCGTCCAGGCTGACGTTGTAACGTTCAGCCGCGGCAGCTTGTGGAATCAGGCACAAGTCGGCCATCGCGACGTAATCGCCCACACAGTACTTGCTACTCGTGTCCTTCAGCAGCTTCTCGAGGGCGTCAAAGCCTTTTCGGATGAAGTAAGCCGCGAACTCGATCCTCTTTTCCTTTTGATGGGACACCTACAAATCACAAAATCAATCATGTGTCAATCAGGGAACGGATAACGTTGGGAACGTGAGCATCTAGCTCCAACCAGACCGTTTTCTAGAGTGGCGCACACTCCCAGCCAATAAGGCTGAAAACTAGGTCCACTTGGTAAGCCACCTTGTCGAGTTCACCAAGTGGCGCACGCGCTCAGCCGAATACACTGAGATCGTGCGCCACTTGCTGGAACGATTTTGTACGTCTCGTTTGCCAACATTCCAGTTGTAACGTGAGTTGCCACTACGTACTTTCAGTAAACAGCCGAGATTTTGCAAGGGCTGAATTCCCGAAGCGAAGGTCTCCGAGATCTGTCGGACAATGAAGCGTTGCAGAGGGTCTTTGGGCAGCAATGGTCGTTCTGGGAAGACTTCGTCGAGATATTCGATGATGGCCAAGGACTGTGTTAAGCACTGCTTGTTGATGAGTTGAGCCGGAACCTGCTGCATGGGGTTGAGCCTCTCAAACTCTTTCTAGTTGTGGTCACCCTTGTACAGATCGATGTAGATGGACTCATATTTAATTTTCTTTCATTCAAGAGCGATTCGGACGCAGCAGGAGCATGAGCTGCGGAAGTAGGTGTAGAGCTTGGTCGGTCCGTTCGAGGAGTCGATGGAGGCCATCCGGTTCTGCCGGTCTAGATCTGGTACTGCAGCAATAAGACTCCGGGTCACCTCAATAAAGAGAAAACTTTTTTGACCAAAGCTGTAAATCGATTTGAGAAGTTCTGAACTTCGACCGAGCTGATAGACGGAGGAGTTCCGGAAGACTAGACCAAGTCAGGAAAGCCGCGAAGCAACATCTGATTCTTACTTCGGCATATCGCGATCAGAAAAAGATGCTTGTCTCTAATAATGACACAATATCTTCGAGAAAGGATAGAGTACATGGCGTTGTTCGCCCTTGGATCGATGGTCTTATGTGTATGGACCCCAAAAAGTTTCTTGTCATTCTGTTACCGCACCTTCTCCGTGTGTTCGAGCAATATTCCACACGAAAGAAAATGACAAAGCTGGTAATTGGTCTATGCTTAATGGAGTATGATACTGTTCCAGACACAATCTTTAAAGTTTTGACCAGCGAAGTTCGTCTGGACAGTCATCTTGAGCAAAAGCGTGAGCCTTCTTGAAAGGTTCCAGCTCCGACAAAGCCGCGCAGATCCGTCGAATGTTGGGGTAAGGTTCGAGGTCGACGTTGAAGCGCTCCGCGGAAGCCACTTGTGGGACCAGACAGGCATCGGCCATCGTGACGTCATCGCCGACGCTATATGTGCCGCTGGTTTCTCTCAGGATGGCCTCTACTGCAGCCAGGCCTTTCTTGATGAAAAACGCCGCAAAGTCCGTCTTGTTCCCTCCGTAATCCGATACCTAAAACTCAAAATGTCAGATTACCCGTGCCGTTATGTCTGTACAGATCTCGCCCTATCTTAATATCCTGCTCGAACTATATAAGCCGTTCCGAAATAACCCGTTCCCGGATGTTAGAACTCGCACATTCAACAAGCGAAATTACTCTAATCCGATCGATTAATCAGCGAATTTTGCTTCAGGTGTCTTGGGAGTTGTCTTATTCCTCGGATATGATGGAGGTCAACTGTGGTATCACTTCAGCATTTGCATGCTGGTCCACTGTGTCGGATCGAGATATGGAACGGATCTGCCCAAAGGAAGCCTTCTTCGTTTCAAGGGTCCTGCTGGTCGAGCTGAAGCAGAAGTTTGGCCCAAGCGCTGATCCATCTGGGTCCAATAAGGGGACCGGCTGGCAGCGGTATGGATGGGAATTGATAAGCGAAATTTATTGGACGGGACAGACTCGTGACCTTCAAGAAGCGACATGGAGTTGGTGTAGCGAAATTGCTGAAGATTACAGCGCCTCAATAGACAGATATCCTATCTGCAGTACTTTGTAAGTTCCTCATCATCGAGTGCTACATAAGCCCATCATATCGTTCTGAACCGATTTTGCAAGCAGTGCTTTTTTTCTAGTACACGAACGACGGGAAATTATG